>JACEVL010001376.1:0-47500 GCA_020284085.1 Aporrectodea caliginosa
ATGGCGCTATTACTGCAAATGCCTATTTTCTAGTGTATATCTTACATTAACCTTACATATTTATGACGGCATTGCAAAGCACACATTCGTCACACAGAGAGAGACAGACAGAGGAGAGGGAGACAGACAGACAGACACATACACAGACACAGACACACAGACAGAGACAGACAGAGCCAGACAACGACAGAGACAAAGATACGCATGCCATTGAGGTCGCATAAGTTCATATCAGATTTCAAGACAGACAAAATTTTACGAAAACCAAGAACAATGGCATCATTTGTTTCGGGTATTAGCAAGTTACTATACTTGTATTCAGTTAAACTAGGCTATGCGTTCAACACAAGTTTTCGAAAACTGAAAAAATATGTGGAGGGTTAGGCCCAAACGTCCCAGATTCGCCTGGACAGTCCCGGAAATGGTCTTGTGCGTCCCGTGTCCCGGATTGATCCCAAGTGGTATCGGCAAGGCCGTATCTAGGGGGTGTTTTGGGTGTTTAAAAACTTTAAACACCCCCCGAAATTACCCAACATGATGTAGGTCATTCTATTTGGCCCATGTTACATACTCCCTGTATATTATTGCCTTTCCAACATCACCAGCCACTAAATCATGAATATATCTCTCATCAAATTAGCCTCCCACACATTCTGTTTCTAATGCGTGACACCAAGGCTTGCAGTATATCATCATAGACGTAGCTAGATTGAGGCACGAGGGTCTTTTTTATACACTTGAACTTCGATTGACTAATGACCTCAATGACTAGGATTTGCCATTGATCTGTGAAGTTGCCTCCTCTTGAATTTACGTGCCTGTACATCATATTTCTAGCAGCCGCAGTGAGAGACAAATCATTCATTCTTTAAAATCAAGCTGTTGTAAGTCTAGACTCTATAGCCTACAGTACAGTCCCTGTACACTATGCATTTTGGAATGTTAAAAATTACAAATCTCTGAGAATCTCTTGGATCGGCTACGTACGGCGGCTATAAGTGAATAAAGCTGTTATGACACATACATACATGTAAGTGTAGATGTCAGTATCGCCAATTAACCGACCCTTGTGGACGTTAGCTCATTTACTGTTCATCAGTATTACTTTAAAAATCTCATTTTGCAGTCAAAGTTTTTCTATTTTAGGCATATTTTATTTAAACCCAGCTGAAAGGTTTGATTTATTGTGGAAATATCTAACCATGTCTGCAAGTGATTTGGCAGGAAAAGCTTTAGCTTTATCAAAGCAATATCCTGCAGACCTTAATGGTCATGATTTCATAACAGAAATGCAACATTTACCCTCTGTGCATAAGGCAAAGTTTGAATATGCCCAGTTAACACCACTGGGCCTGTTGAACTTGTTTAACAAAGTACAATCTTTCCGATCTATTTCCAGATGTTTGTGTTAGCTTAAGGTAGGGTGGGGGAAGATGGACACCGGGGTAAGATGGACACTACGAAGAAAAAACTAACACAGACATTTTTCCAAGTGTCCGTCGAACACCTATGTAGGTGCAAGATGGACAGAAAAGACTGGTGCAAGTATAATACATACAGCGTAATACATACAGCGTAAGGGAAGTGACGTGTTCGACTGAGTATTGACAGACATGGTGTATAAGCGTGTTTTTGCTTAAACTGCGATAATTTTCTTCTTAAAAATCGTAAGGATACAGCCCCGAAATTCGATCTGTAGGGTAAGTAAAAGATATGTTTTCTGAAATTGCATTAGTCCAACTGTGTGTTGAACTATTTTTGAAAGGCATCATCTCATTTGATACTGTGTTGATGACTGTGAAGTTGGTCGGGTAGGCTTGGTGTCCATCTTCCCCTTACATAAGGGTTAGTGTCCAAACTAAATTTCAGTTGCACAATTATTTCCAGATGTTTGTGTTAGCTTATTTATTTTGATCACTTCCGGTTTTCAAAGACAAACATATAAGTATGTAAATGAAGCCCTGCATTCCCTCTAAAGAATGGTATATTTGTTTCTCTTCTAGGAAGAATACTCAATAAGCTATAGTCGAAAAACTAAGGGGGTGGTATCCACCCCCTGGTGCCTCAGGTATATCGGGTATAACTTTTGAATGGCGTGGGCTACCACCATGATGTTTACCTCAAAATGTGCGCCAATGAATCTGCTACAGCTACTTAAAATGTAAAAATTATATTCCATATGAAAAAAAATTTATGCATAAAAACGTAGGGGTGGTAACCATCCCCCCCTTGGTAGCCCGAGGGTTAAAAGGAAATTGATAAATTAAAAATATTGAAATCTTTTTAAATTTAAATTGTATAGCCTACATTAGTCCACATAAATCCATGCTGATATAAGCAATTAGAAACTAAACTTTGTAAGTATAGAGTGTAGCCTACTGAATTAAAAATTGCAGGTCTACTTACAATTCTGACTTAGGCCTAAATATAAGAAATTGATATGGATCCGTCAGTTTATCAGTCAATCGGAGATTACCGAGTACAAAGACAACATTTCGCATTTTGCATAACCTAGAAATTCAAATAACTTTTATAAATTTTATTCCCTGCCGAGAATTTATTTGGGGCATAAACCACCCCTGCACTGGTTGCTTGTATGACTGCCCTGGCTATGCCCTGGTTACACAAAATGTCTGGCGCCGCCACTGCTTCCTAGACACCTTTAAAACATTTTCAGCTGAAGCTATATAACTGTAAGAAAATGCGTTAGGAACGGTGCATAAATAATTTATGTCGACGTAAACTGCCTTTGTTGTCATAAGATATCGTCAGACTCTGAATCCCACCCAACTCCACCGCCAAGGGGTCAGATGAAATTTTAGATTTTAGGGGGGTAAAGTTTTAACTTCTTGGCAAGGCTATTGAGCGGAGGAGGAGCAGGAGGAGGATGGGAAAGAAGACACGCAATTATGATGAGAGGTTATGGAAAGCCATAGGAATAAGAATCATTGATCTTATTCGTCTCATCACCTTAGCATCCATTGCAACTCATTGGTTAAAGAGGGAGCTATATAATCATTATAGGAACGGTGAGACCAGTTCCAGATAATTTATGTCGGCGTCACTGGCATTTGTTGCGATAAGACGTCGTCAAACGACCAATCCGAAACATTGGCGTAATCCTTTATCCGGTAGATCTGGGTCTGCTGTCAGCCTGAGAGACTTGAAAGAAGTTTAAACACTTTATTATATCCAGTGAACACAAATTATCTGTCAATCTTTGACACAAATATAGCAGAGTACCACTAGTCTAGCAAACATCAGTTATATATTGTAGATGCTTAGGTAGGTTGTCTAGGGGGGGCGATAGCGCATTGTATAACATCTGGCACAGAGACCGAGAGGTACCGAGTTCGAGCCCCCGTTGGGCGGATATGCTTTGTAGGCTGCTATTAGCGCCGTTGTATTGCAGGCTGTCTGTTCTGTTAGTAGTTAAGATTTAAATTGCATAACATGTAAATGTACAGCGCAGTGCGTTTGTCAGGCGCTTATTAAAGAAAAGATATTATTTATTATTATTATTATTATATTATTATATTATTACTCCGAAGTTGTAGGGTAAAATCGATAGCGTCTGACCTTCTTAACACCTTTTAAACGTGTTTATCGAAGAAAACCCGATGAACCAGCAAACCTGCTGTCACCAATTGAGTTTGGTGTTGCGAGGTCGACGTCAACGGCCTGGAAGCCATAAGTTACCCTAAACAAATTAAAACTAAAGTACTTAATTTCCTTGATGAAGTTAAAAGTAATTGATCGGCTGTGTAACTCTGTCGCTTTCTTATACTCTGTTATTGCTAGTACTAAATCTTGGTAAAAGAGAATGGCGACGTTAATCATTTTTGCTGTGAAACGAAATTGTTAAAGAGAAACTACTTAAGTACCTCATTCATAAAAGAATCAATGGAAGAAACATCCTCTGAGAAAAGGCGTGCTGTCAGTCTAATAGCTGGTAGAACCATATGGTGGAGAAACCCAAATATAGTAGGGTAGGATGGGGTTAGTTGGTCATAGGGGTTTGTTGGTCACCCCCTTCCAACGTCTCAGTTGCTTGTATAAACTTCTTACTGTCTAGCACAACTCGTTGCCAACGTTAAATTAAGTATTCTAACCATTATCTATTCTATGCTGGAGGTCAAGGACACTTGTGTTGTTGACGAGAAAATTTTACCGCTGAAACCGAAATATTTCGGATTGCAAACATTTCTTTCTCGCTTGAAAACTACGCGTGCGATCCCAAATCGGTATTAGTATGCTAGATAGTTTTTTTTATACTGATTCTAATGCATATAATTTCATTTTGATCGACTGAATCGTTTTTTAGATATTTGAGAAATACTAAAATCACACCCTACGGGGTTAGTTGGACAGCCTATGCATGGGGTTTGTTGGTCCACCGGGGTTCATTATGGGGTTTGTTGGTCCTTGGGGGTTTAGACCCCTAGGCCTACTTGGTTCTATAAATTAGCCTAATGAACCTGCTTTTGTTGAGTTTGGGTTTATATTAGGCCTACAATAATCTGATCCAACGCCTTCTATCAACCCTCCTCTGAGCACGTCTGGACCGGGAGATCCAACGCCTTCTATCAACCCTCCTCTGAGCACGTCTGGACCGGGAGATCCAACGCCTTCTATCAACCCTCCTCTGAGCACGTCTGGACCGGGAGATCCAACGCCTTCTATCAACCTTCCTGAACTTAACAGTCATTCCTCCATCTTGTCGACCACTCCGTCATCACTCATTCCTCCATCTTGCCAGCCCAGCACCAGCAGAACCGGTCACACACCGCCTCACATCGTGTGCCCATATCCAAAGGCTCCGCCAAGAAAACTGGAAACAAACAAGAGAAAGAGAGGAGAAACCCAGATATTTACAGATACACCAGTTAAGAATCGACTCCTGGCCTTGCAAAATCAAAGAAAGGTTGCAAGGGAAATTGACAGGCCTAAAGTTGGGAGTGGTGTCAGTGCACGGAAAGATGTCAAGATCGGGAAAGCCAGAAAGGGTGCGATGGTAGACCTACCGTAACGTATGGGTGACAAGACGATGACAAGAAAGACTAAAATCATAGTGCCCGCTAGGAAGCAACTGAAACTGTCGGAGTTTGGAAGCAACAGCCGGAAGTCAGGAGTGGCGAATGAAAACGACGAATGTTTCTATTGCAATGAGCCGAGCGCTGAATCCATTGACGGCTGGATTCGATGCGACATCTGTTTACGCTGGGCGCATGATGCATGCGCTGGTGTAGAAGATGATGACGATGATTTCACCTGTGAGTTTTGCCGCTAGCCCGGAAGTAAATACTAGCCTATGCCTATGACTAAGTTGGGCCTGTGCGAACCAAAAACTAGGCTATATGCATTCTAGATAGTTCAATTGCAACAACCTCTAGGTCTGTTACATTAAGACCAACAAACCCCATACGATGGACCAACAAACCCCGCAAGGGGGTTAGTTGGTTTTTTCTAAGGGGGTGCATTTTGGGCTTAATTCTCCAAATTTATGTTGAGCACTGTAAAATTTATATGTCAACAATTGATCCTGACATGTTACCACACAATGTTAAAATGTTTGTTTGTTAATAAATTTAACGCTAACTGTGAAATTAGCTATTTTGTGAAAAGTGGACCAACTAACCCCACCCTACCCTACATGCGAAAATTCTCTGAATGCAATTCTCCCATTTTGACAGTGTGTCAAATAAAAGGGATACTGCTAGTAACGGAATGATACCAGTGGCTTTAATGAAATTGGTTCAGCTTCTGTGTATTTTTTGAAGAATCTGCCTAAAACTGTCGCTGATGATGCTACATTTTCTAACATGTTTATTCCCCTATGTGGCCTCAGTTTCATTACAACTGACTATACAGCTGTTTACTTTGATTGTCTGTAACCTTTAGATCATATAAAATCCATCTTTGTTGACAATTTCCCTTTATAATAAATCGATATAGTAGCCACATTTGTAAAAGTAAGGAACCGTAATATTCTTTCAATCAATCAATCAATCAATCACTCAATCAATCAATCAATCAATCAATCAATCAATCAATCAATCAATCAATCAATCAATCAATCAATCAATCAATCAATCAATCAATCAATCAATCAATCAATCAATCAATCAATCAATCAATCAATCAATCAATCAATCAATCAATCAATCAATCAATCAATCAATCAATCAATCAATCAATCAATCAATCAATCAGTCAGTCAATCAATCAATCAATCAATCAATCAATCAATCAATATTCGTTTAATCATGAAACCAAGCTGTAACAGACACAACTTGTTTCAGACAGTAAATAGCTAACGTCATTAACAAGCAGAAATTCGGTCTCTTTCCTAAGATGCCGTTGAACACTTTCAATGATCGATCGTTATGAGATCGTTTTGCTGTCAGGTTTGTTGACGACGATCTCGCTGCACAATTTGGACACCGCACAATATATTCTAGATGTTATTTATTTAACGACGTCTACGGGCGAGCAATAAGGCATAATACCAACTGCAGTGGTACGAACCAGTGAATAGTCAATAAAGTCTACTGCAATTCTTTGCGTTGATTAGTGTCAAAGCTGGCGCTCCATAAATCATGCATAAAGCAGATAAATTATGCGGGTAAAGGAACCAAAGAAAAATTCAATCGATTTAATTCACCAGCTAATTTAATGCACAATAACCAAGCTGCGCTTAGACACCTTTAAGTCGGAGTTAATGGATAATAGGTAAAGTCGTAGTTTACGTTGCTAAATTATTTGATGTTGTCACTGTAAAATGGAAGCTGGATTGATGAAAGAAATTGTTTCCCTAAATGGAAGTGGGATTGATGAAAACGTTCCTGTGTTCAAAATTGAAGTTGGATCGATCGAAATAATTTTTCCCGTAAATAGAAGCTGGATGGATGAAATTAAGTTTAGGATTCAATAGAAACTGGATTGATGAAAATAATTGTTTCCGTAATTAGGAGCTGGATCCATGAGAATATATCTTTGCTTAAATAAAAGTTCCATTGATGAAAAATATTTCTTTCATGAAATAGAAGTTGGATTGATAAAAGTAATTTTTTCAAATTAAATAGAAGTTGGATTGATGAAAAAATTTCTTAATGAAATGGAAGGTGGATTGATGATAGTTAACATGCACATAGGTAGACTTCTTACTTACCAACGTCATGTACGGCATTGAAGACATTAGAATAATTTAGCAACGTAAACTACGACTTTATCGGATAATATATACACGTATACCCATCCCGCAAAATTGAATGGATCGGGTGTTGCAAGCACTAATTTTCCTATTGATGCAAATGGCCTACGATGCCAAAACAATTATGTCGGTAACGTATTGGAAACCAATCCTAACAATCGGTAGGTATACTTGCTTAGAATTGTTCTTGAATCTTTCCTTCCTTTCAGATTATACATTGTGAATTGTCGTCAACGTCCTTTGATGTCATAAGGCGACGTTAAACCGTTGAATAATAATAAATCGTTAGTTCAAAACGAATCCAGGGCAAACTCTAAAGGTCGACGTCAGCAACGTTATAGCCTAATAATGTCATTAATCCTATTATATCGATAGCAAATGCGATGTATTTGTAGCTTAAGCGTCTCAGGCGAAAATCTTTACAATAATAATCTTAATTATGTAGGTGAGCATTGGAGCAAATTACAATTCAGTGAGGGTCATTGGGGCAAATTACAATTCAGTGAGGGTCATTGGAGCAAATTATAATTCAGTTTGGGTCGAAGTCGGCGGAGGTCATAAACAATTTAGTGCATGTATGACTAGTGCCAAATGGCCAAAAGACAAGGGCGTAACTTTGCCCCAGAAAGTGGTGGTGACCAATTCCCTCCTCCTAATTTTTAGCATACTACAGAAGAGCGGGGTAACAGCTTATTCACAAGCGATGCGTTAAGCGAGAGGGTTGTCCAGAGAGTGTTCGATGCTGTTCCAAGTCCAGTTGCGAAGGAAGTAAGTAAGTATATCCTTTATTGAAAACCAACTGCTAACCGCAGCGTCGAAGCCTCAGAGACACACGCTACGCATTGTCCGGTTGCTACTGCGGCTTTTAAATGAATATCGTTAGGCTAATACTGTAATCGACGTTATTGGTCCAATAGTCATTGTCAACGCTAAATGGTTATCCCGTAGTTTAGGTTGGTAAATTATTATACTGTCTTCAATGCCATACTTGACGCTGGTAAGTAAGCAGCCTACCACAGTGGCGTAACTAGGGGTTCGTGCGCCCGGGGGCAAGAATTTTCCTGAACATTTTTTCTTAATTCCGCAAAAATTTCTGATGACTTTTTTTTGCTTTTCCGTCTTTTTCCCTGAAGAAAATTTGTCACAAGCCTCATTATGCGCCCCCCGCACCCCATGGGCGGCCGTCCCCTGCCCCCTCGTTACGCCACTGGCCTACCAATGTCCATGATAACTGTCATCAATTCAGCTTCCATTTACGAGAAAAATTTCATCAATCGAACTTCTGTTTAAGCAAGAATTTATTGTCATCAGTCCAACTTCTATTTAACGGAGAATTTTTCATCAATCCAACTTCTTTTTAGGCAAGAATTATTTTCGTCAATCCCACTTCTATTTAAGCAAAAACTTAATCGATCAAGGTTATATAGCCTATTGAAGCAAAGACTTTGTTTAATCAATCCTTCTATTTATGGAAACAATTATTTCCATAAATCCAACTTCTATTTAAACAAAGAATTAGTTTCACCAATCCAACTTCCATTTAGGCCAACAATTATTTTCATCGACCCAGCTTCCATTTAAATTGACAATAGGCTATCAAATAATTTAATAGCCTAAACTAAGGTTTTACCCGCGTGCACAATTATAACTATTTTCCATAATTATGAATTTGATAATTTGACCTTTTATAGAAACAAAATAGAATTGAGACGTCACCAAATTATGAAACCAAACATATATTGTAAGTAAGGTAGCGTCGACACACTGTGGCGGCCTCTATAGAGTACTATCAGCATTGTTAGGATCCCATGGCTTAACCAGTCCTGGGATGGGCAAGGGATACGCTTGGGTGGTTTCCTTAGCTGAGGGGAGACCTCTAGTGGGAAATTCTCCTATATAAGGAGGTAGAGTAAGGGGCGTCTTCGAAGTCTCCGATGATACGGCCTTTGTGCAGTTCGTCTTGTCTGAGATCTTCCGGGCGCATGTTAGTCAAGTTCGTTTCGTGGCAAGTTCCACTTTTCTTGGTTACTCAAGGTTGCTTGAGTTTGGTTATGTCGTCAGCCTGTTGCTGTGTTGAAGACTTTGTTTCGTCGACGGTCTTGCTACAATAGAGCGAACCGTTTTCCACCCTTGTCTACGGGTCGGTAATGTATCGTTTTAATTTGTCTTTTTGTTGAGAATTATACCTTTAAAACTAGACAACGTCTTGAGCTTTATTATAGAGGGGAACCCGCAACATATGAGGGCTCGCGGGATTTTTTTTCTCTTCGAATACGAAATTTGCGTCGGTAAGAGAAATTTGGAGGGCGTGTCTGGGCTCTAGACTATACGGTATTCATTCCGGTTCAGATTTTTGAAGTTGAGGCAGATAAGGAAATTTGAAATTTAGAGGGCGTATCTGGGTTCTCGAATTTAAAATGGAGACACCAGAGGCGGCGAAAAAGTTGACATTGGAAGACGTTTTTGACATGAAACAGGAGGAATTAAAGGAGGAATTGGAGAAATTGGGGCAAGATGTAAAAGGTCTTACAAAAGTACAATTGCAAAAGGCATTGTCAAAATTGATTAAGTCGCCAAATGCGTCTCCAAAATCAAAAGAGTCGGGAGTTCAAGCTGAAATTCTAAAACTAAAATTGGAGAAAGAGCAGGCAGAAATTGCACGTATACAGCAAAAAGAAGACCGAGAAGCGGAAAGAAAGTTTGAGCTGGAGAAAATGAGAATACAAATAGAGGCGGATGGTAAGCTTAAGTTGGAACAAGCAGAAATGGAGTCACGTAGATTTGAGAAAGAGGCAGAAGCAATGGAAAGGAAGATACAAATAGAAGCACAAGTTAAGAAGGAAGAGGAAGAAAGGAGGATACAGGTTAAGAAAGAAGAGGCAGAAGCAATGGAGAGGAAAATGCAAATAGAAGCACAAGTTAAGAAGGAAGAGGAAGAAAGGAGGATACAGGTTAAGAAGGAGGAGGCACAGGTTAAGTACGCCTATGAGGGGTGTCTAGTAGACCCCGGGCCGGTTTTTTTAGTATTTCACTCAGTATCCGATTGAGTTTGGTTGTGATATTTTATGACTTTGTTGCTCGCCCAGTAATGCGCTAAAGTAATAAAAATGCAATTGGTTTCTCATACTGGTTACCATGGAAACGGCATGTAAACAACATAACCCAGAAATAAGGCTAAAAACACATGCGGTTGCAATGTGCAGCAAATGATTTGGTGTTATTTTTTGATAAAGTATAAGCATTACAGTATTATTTCGTGAAGGATATACGTAAACAAACTTAGATAATGACTTCTAGACGTAGATTTTCGCTAGCTGAGGCTACTAAAATGATCGTTGATGATGAAGATGATGGTCATATGAGTGACAATACAGACGACAGTGACGATTACTCCGATGTCGAACCTGAGGCTGCTACTGCAAAAGATCTGGATCGTAACAGTGAGAATTCGACGAATTCTGCATTAGAATGTGAAGACCGGTGCAGTTTGCATGAAGAACAGTCGTCTCCAACCAGCAGTTCTGATGATGAGCAGTCGTTTTCGGGAGATGCGGCAAATGGCTATAAATCGAGAACAGGAAGACAATGGTTAGGGTTAGGGTTAGGGTTAGGGTTAGGGTTAGGGTTAGGGTTAGGGTTAGGGTTAGGGTAACCTAACCCTAACCCTAAGATGTCTCGTCGCTGTTGCAATTGTGCCACGGAAAATGACCAGTAGGCTGACCAGCACTGTAGGTAATTACGACCAAAAGGACATCTATATAGCACTTATCACTCTGTCCGAATAATATGCTACTGCTAAGACGCGATATATATGAAACTACATTGTTACATGTTTTGTTTATCTACAATGTACCACTGAAAATGATAGGCTACATAACTGATAAATTCACATGTATGTGAATACTTCGCATACCCGAGTATTTGTAATTAGTTTTATTGTTATGTTACACATATACAAGTGTCTGCAGTGTCTCCTTGTTTTAATTTTAAGTTACAACAATTAAAAAATTGGATAGTCAATGCAAAACAGTACAATAGACCTAGGGGTCTGCTAGACCCCCTCATAGTACTAGAATGACTACAAAAAGTTCAGTCCTCGGAGGGTTAAGAGAGAGGAGGCAGAAGCGATGGAAAGGAAATTACGGATGGAGGCAGAAATTTTAGAAAGGAAGTTGAGGGTAGATAATGAATCATTGGCAGCAAGGTTGTCTGTGGAAAACGAGGCTAAGAGAATGCAGATAGAAGCAGATGAGAGAAAGTTACAAATGGAATTGGCGGAGAAAGAAAAACAGAGACAGCATCAATTGCAAATGAAAGAATTAGGAGGGTCTTTTGAAAGATTGACTGGAGGTTACTTTGAGGACGGAGCACAGGGTTTGAGTGAGGAACATGCAGAAAGAACGGGGCATACGTTGAAATTTAATATCGCGTCGGCAGTAAAATTTGTACCTCGGTTTGACGACACAAATTTGGAGCATTATTTACAATCATTTGAAAAAGCCATGGAGCTACATCAATTTCCAAAAGATAAATGGTCGTCGTTAATCCATACGAAGTTAACTGGGAAGGCGTTACAAATTTTCGGCGAGCTCTCATTGGAACAATGTAAGGACTATGATGTTGTGAAAAAGTCTTTGCTTACGGCGTATTCAAGAGTGCCAGAGTTCTATAGGAAAAGGTTTCGAGAATTGCAGAAAGGGAATCTTGAAACTTATTCAAATTTTGCGTATCGTTTGAATATTCCATTTAAGAGTTGGCTGGAAGGAGAAGGTGCATTGTCTGATTTAGATAAGGCTTTGGAAATTTTCAAATTGGAGCAGTTTGTGAATTGTCTTCCTGGGGATTTACATCGTTGGATAATCGAACGCAAAGTAACGACACTTTCAGAAGCAGCTCGTATGGCAGACGAATATGATCTGTTGTACAAACCTTTTAAGAAAGTTAGTGTAGCACCAGTGAAATTTGAAAAGGGATGGGCAAATGACACTGCTAATGTGAAGAGAAGCGGAGGTCAAAATTCTTGGGGCAGCCCTAAGAATACAGCAAGGAATTATACAGGTGCGTTTGGCACTCCTGTATCTTGTGCGTATTGTCATGCAAGATCGCACAGCATTTCTAATTGTGAAAAGCTCAGAGAGAGAAATTTGGCTAAGGCAAATACAAATTATGCAGATAATAATGTTGGCTTAGTGAATTTGCATTCGGGCGATTCAACGATAAATCAACAGTATAGACCTTTTGTTAAGGATGGACTGATGTACGGACGACAAGGTTCGCAGCGTCATGTAGTGCTACTGAGAGACTCGGGTGCATTACAGTCGATAGTCAGCAGGGATGGGCTTAATTCGTGCGATTATGTCCTAACGGGTGAAGACCGGTTAATTCAAGGGATTGTTGGGGAAGCGGTGAAGGTTCCGTTGGTCGAAATTCAATTGGAAAGTGAGTTGGTTTCTGGAACTATTCTTTGTGGGTTGGTTGATAAATTGCCAAAAGGAATAAATGTTTTGATAGGCAATGACGTTGTTCAAAACGAAGCGATAGATGTAGCAGTAGTTACAAGGGCGCAAAGTAAACTAGGTGCGACGGGGCAGTCGAGCGTGGTGGAACACGACGCTGTAAACATTGACGATCCTTTAATTAAGAATTCTGATGTGAATGATTTTGTTGATTTAGAACTTGATACATTGTTTTCTGAAGGTGGTAACAATGAGATTGAAGATTCAGAATTTTGTTCGAGGGACAAATTAATTGAGTTGCAACATAATGATGAAAGTCTCAATGGTCTTTTTGATTTAGCACGGTCTCCGGAAAGAAGCGAGAGGTCTTTCTACGAGGTTCGTGATGGAGTTTTGGTTCGTGTCTGGAGGAGTGTGTTGGAGCCAGAAGGTTTCGGTAGAACGCAAGTACTCGTTCCAATTTCTTTGAGGTCTAAGATAATTCATGTAGCGCATGATGTTCCGTCAAGTGGACATTTAGGTACACAGAAAACGCTTGATAGAGTGTTGAGGCATTTTTACTGGCCTGGTATTTTCAAGTATGTTAGAGAATACTGTCGTACTTGTGATGTTTGTCAGAGGCTTGGCAAGGGAGCTACAAAAGCTCGAGCGCCGTTGATTAATTTGCCGATTATTGATAAACCATGGTCAAGAATTGCTTTGGATATCGTTGGTCCTTTGGACATTTGTGATAAGTCGGGGAACAGATTTATCTTGACGATAATGGACTTGGCTACGCATTTTCCGTTTGCGTTTCCGCTTAAGGTGCACACAGCGGTAGAGGTAGCGAAGGCTTTGGTGTCTGTGTTTACGACATTTGGTTTTCCTGATGAAGTGTTAACTGATCAGGGGTCTGAATTTATGTCCGAGTTGATGCAATTGCTGATGAATGAATGTCAGATAATGCAGTTGAAAACTAGTGCATTTCACCCGCAGACCAACGGATGTCTCGAAAAATTTCATCATACTCTAAAAGATATGTTGAAAGCAGTAGGGGAAACTTTTCATGGTGATTGGGATGAAATTCTTCCTTGGGTGCTGTTTGCATACAGAGAGGTTCCGGTGCAGGGATTGGGTTTCTCTCCATTTGATTTAATGTTTGGAAGGGATGTGAAAGGGCCCTTACAAATGATTAAACACAGTTGGATTCGAACTGATGTTGTGCCTGAATTGAAAAAGACGAATTTGATTGATTTTGTTTTGGATCTTCGAGAGAAGATTAAGGTGTCATTACAAATTGCAAATGAAAATGAAATGGTGCATAAATCTAAGTCGAAGGAATGGTATGATTTGCATGCGAAGTCTGTTACTTTTGAGAAGGGTGAACAAGTGTTACTGTTGTTACCTTTGATTGGTAAACCCTTACAAGCAAAGTATTGTGGTCCCTATCCGGTACTGAAAAGACTTGGGGAGGTGGATTATCTCGTCGGTACTCCAGATCGGAGGAAAGCGAAGAGGGTTGTGCATGTGAACCTCATGAAGAAGTATTTGGCACGGCAAGGGGAAAAGGTGTTGGTTGTTGATAGTGAACCTGAAGTGAATGTTTTAATTTCTGATACAGGCATGTCTACATCATTTTTGGAGTCTGTTAACATGGATCATTTAAATCAGAGTCAGATTGATGATTTAACAAATGTGTTGTGCAAATTTCAGAGTGTGTTTAGTGACAAACCAGGGAGGACAACTGTGGTGTCACATGATGTGAAGCTGATGGACGGTGTAAGACCGATGAGGCAGTCACCATATCAACTTCATCCGGACAGGTTAAAGTTGGTAAACGAAGAAATAGAGGAGTTGTTGCAATCAGGCATAATTGAGGAATCTGAGAGTCCGTGGGCGGCACCAATAGTGTTGGTTCCAAAACCCGATGGTACGCTAAGGTTGTGTACTGACTTCAGGAAACTGAATGCAGTTACTATACCTGATCCATTTCCAATGCCTCGAGTGGAAACTCTCATAAATAAAGTTGGGCAGGCGAAATTTCTTACAAAATTGGATATGACAAAAGGGTACTGGCAAATTCCTATAGCGCCATCAGCGGTTGAATGTACAGCTTTTGTAACACCTAATGGACATTTCCAATGGAAATACATGGCTTTTGGGCTTCGGAATGCACCAAGTTCATTCAGTAGGCTAGTTAAGAAGGTTTTTGCAGGTTTGGAGTCTTTCTGTGATGCATATCTTGATGATGTCATTATTTTCAGTATGGCATGGTCGAGTCACATTAATCATTTACAGCAAGTGTTGCAACGTGTGCAAAATGCTAATTTGACGTTGAATGTGAAGAAATGTGTATTTGCTGATGCTGAGGTGGATTTCTTGGGTCATCATGTGGGTCGGGGAATTGTGTCTCCACGTTCACAAAAGGTGGAAGTAATGCTTAACTTTCCAACGCCGACTAATAAGAAACAATTGCAGTCTTTGTATGGGTTGGCAAGCTATTACAGAAGATATTTGCCACATTTTTCAGATTTGACAAATCCTTTCACTGAAATTCTGAAGAAAGGTAATAAATTTGTGTGGTCTGCTGAAGCAGAAAGGGCTTTTGTTGATTTGAAGTCAAGATTGGCGTCCAAACCAATTCTTAAACCGCCTGATTATAATCGACCGTTTTTCGTTGCTGTTGATGCTTCGCAGGTGTGTGTGGGAGCATGCTTGTTCCAGATCTACGAGGACGTCGAGCATCCTGTATGTTATTACAGCCGCAAGCTTCGGACGCACGAGAGACGCTATTCGACCGTGGAGAAGGAGGCGTTGGCTCTGGTAACGGCGATACGGACATTCTCCGTATATTTTGGTTCTGCGCCGGTGGTGGTCTTCACTGACCATAGCCCACTCACTTTCATAAACTCGATGGCGAACTCCAATGATAAGTTACTGCGATGGAGTTTGGAGCTACAAAAGTACGCTCTGGACATTCGGCATCGTCCGGGGAGAGAGAATCTCCTGCCGGATTTGTTGAGTCGTCCGTCGTTGGTAAATAGTGAATGATCATGCTTAGGGGCGACGTGACTGAACGTCGTAAGTGTGTAATAGATTAAATGTTTTCGATTCGTATAATATTGTATTTGTGTATATAGATTTTTGATTTTGATTGCGATATTTGTTTTATGTGCATGTTAGTTAGGTAGTTAAGTCAAAAACCCTTCTGGTTTTTGCCTTTTTGGAAGTCCGGGGGTGTGTTAGGATCCCATGGCTTAACCAGTCCTGGGATGGGCAAGGGATACGCTTGGGTGGTTTCCTTAGCTGAGGGGAGACCTCTAGTGGGAAATTCTCCTATATAAGGAGGTAGAGTAAGGGGCGTCTTCGAAGTCTCCGATGATACGGCCTTTGTGCAGTTCGTCTTGTCTGAGATCTTCCGGGCGCATGTTAGTCAAGTTCGTTTCGTGGCAAGTTCCACTTTTCTTGGTTACTCAAGGTTGCTTGAGTTTGGTTATGTCGTCAGCCTGTTGCTGTGTTGAAGACTTTGTTTCGTCGACGGTCTTGCTACAATAGAGCGAACCGTTTTCCACCCTTGTCTACGGGTCGGTAATGTATCGTTTTAATTTGTCTTTTTGTTGAGAATTATACCTTTAAAACTAGACAACGTCTTGAGCTTTATTATAGAGGGGGAACCCGCAACAGCATATTGTCGCCATTGCGATGTTAAGTCTGCTTGAACAGCCTAGACGGTAGACAGCCATGTTTTCATGTTAAAAAATATATTTCATTGCAGGACCAAAAAGTGGCGGTGACTATCACCACCACTTTTAAAAGTGGTGGTGACCGGACACCACCGTCACAATAGAAAGTTACGCCTATGCCAAAAGATCATATGTTACCGATATCTAGGCCTACTTGATATGTGATTGGTAATTGTCTGGGAATATTACTCGAAGGATATGCAGGCTATAATGCAGCCTACATAAAGAACGATTTATTAGACCTTGTGTAACGTTGATAGTTATAATAGATATAGTTATGACTTCTTTCTAACAAATCTAGGTCAACGACATGTATAACTCACTGAGCATCAATTCACAAAAGAACGATCATTATTTTGCAGAATATAATTTGGCTATCGCTCGACCCACGTGATTTATCCAAATATGCTGTACATATAACTCAGCCGCAGCTCATCAGATCAAACGCGAAACGAGACTCACCCACGAGACTCAGATATAGAAGACGTCGGATTGACGTCTGCTCATATTTTACTGGTTTAACGGGTAAGTAGTCCTATCAGAGTAACTAGTGAGTAAAATCGGCTGCAATTCTTGTGAAGTCCTTCAGTTGAATAATTTACACGCTCTAGAAAATTAGAACTATGCCGTTATTAACAAAACGGATGGTAGTGTTCCACATTCCTCGTTCAACGTTTCTTATGCAATCTTTGGCGATGGCTATGCATCACTAATTTACTTCCATCTTTCTAGCGTCGGAAGGATTTGTCTAGCAGCCCCGATTAGACTTCACTTAAGGTGTCTAAACAGAGCTGTCATTTATCAGACGGCGAGTGAGACGACTAAATACATTCGAAATTGTAGAGCGACGACGGACGGAAACGTTCGCAATAATTATACGTAAAACCTCCATCCAGCTATAATTCCTCATTGGATAATACTGGCGTACTTCCGGCTATCCCACGAAACACCGCGTGCACGTGGGAGAGGCATTCGTCGTTTGCCGATCGGTATTGTATTGTATTGTATTCAAACATTTATAAAGCACCTCTCATAGGGTGAACCATTCAGAGGCGCTCCCTGTGCGCAAGGCCAAAGAGAAGAAAACAGTTTTGAGAAAAGCAAAGGTGGAAGAGAGGTTACTAGCTAGAATTCGAGAGCGAGTAGATGGAGACAGCGTATTCCAAAGAGAGGGACCAATTGAGGTAAAGGACCGGGACTGAGCCATAGCTGTTCTAGTATGAGGTACTAGAAGCTCAAGTCTGTTTGATGAGCGTAGTGGTCGATGGAAGGAGGCTGAAAGAGGCCGGAGTAAAACATCAGCTAAATATTTTGGGGCAAGACCCCTTTGTGCTTTGAAGACTAAAATGAGGATTTTGAATTTAATGCGAGCAGAGAGAGGAAGCCAGTGCAGTTGTTCAAACATGAAAGTAGAAATGTGAGAGTACCGTGGTAGGCGTGCTACTAATCGGGCGGCAGCATTTAAGAATGTTGAATCACCACCAATGATTAACGGTTAAGGTCACTCCACCAGCAGAGAATAAGGCAGAACTGGAGTTACTCAGCGATCCAGTCAGTTTCAATTGATTAGCAACATCTTGTGGCTGTCAGAGCCTTTGACGTCGACCTTACTACACTCTACAGCAGTGCTGACCAACCCGCGGCCCGCGGGCTGATTCTAAGTGGCCCGCCCGAGGTGGCTAAATATTTGCAATTTCTGTAAAAATTAAGTAAAAGATAAAGTCACTGGCCTACTTGTATAGCTATTTGTTCGTAACTTGGCTTATTATTTGAAAATGTGAACACAAAATCCATATCCCAGGACGCATTCATATCGCTATATATAAAATCGGTTAACGTTAGATTGGCCAAATCGACCGATTTGCCTTTTTAAGTCGACGTCAATAAGTTGTATTAAACAAGGTAAAACTGAAGTATTTTATTTACTTCATGAAGTAAAGTAACTGATTCACTGTGTAACTCCGCCACTTCCTTAGGGGCCGTCCATTAATTATGTCAACAAATTTTAGGCCTTTTTGACCCTCCCCTTGTCAACAACTGTCCAACATTGACGGACCCCCAAAAAATTATGTCAACAATCCCAGAACCCCCTACCAGCAGCGTAGCCCGACTGAAATTTTTTTCTCAATGACCTTTTTTAGAGATTTGAACTCCGATGGCCTTTTTTAGACATTTTTTAGCTGACCTTTTTTAGACATTTACTCTTTCGCTACCTTTTTGGATTCATTGGGGAAAAAATTTGTTGACGTCAACTTGAACCGAACCCCCTGCCCCCTGTCAACAACTTTCAAACTTTTCCAAACCCCCTCCTCCCCTATTTTGTTGACATAATTAATGGACGACCCCTTATACTCTGGTAATTCCAGTCTGCAGTTTGGATAAACGACAGATTGTGGTTTCAGAAATTGCTGATGTCTAGTAACTGTGTACCGATAATAAGGTCTAAGAGTTGCATGGATGGCCCAATGAAAGCGATTAGTTTTAACAGAGAGGGGTTTAAGTATTTTGACACCTTTTAATTAACGATTATTGTGCCATATATAACGCATTTCTGCCTAGCTTGAGTTGTGAACTCCACCACAGTGCCAGTCCCAAGCCTGGATAAAGGAGGAGGGCGACGCTATTGTTATTACACAGTGGTCGTTGAACAGTAAACAAGCAAGCAAGCTGAGTTGTGTTGATTCTTTTCTATAATTTACTCTAGTGTCTGAGGTCAACCGCTGTATCTGGTATGTGTCCTTAGGAAGACGGGTATGTGTCCTTAGGAAGACGGGTATGTGTCCTTAGGAAGACGGGTATGTGTCCTTAGGAAGACGGGTATGTGTCCTTAGGAAGACGGGTATGTGTCCTTAGGAAGACGGGTATGTGTGCTTAGGAAGACGGGTATGTGTCCTTAGGAAGACGGGTATGTGTCCTTAGGAAGACGACTGGCGTCGCTCTCCTTCTCCGTCACTTCGCCTGGAGGCAAAAGGGTTAATAAAAGAAGTGAGCAATATTATCACATACGAACGGTGAGACCTATTTAAGATAATTTCTGTCACCGCAAACTGCCTTTTCGCCAAAAAACGTCGTTAACCTGTTAGAATCCATTGATGTGTAAGATAGAATCAACAACACTGGTAGCCACAAACTGTCGTTTCACCGTGACAATAATACTCCTTTAAGACACCCAGAAATTCCTTTCAGCCGAAGATATATTTTCAAAAATTGCGCTGGATCGCTAATTGCTTGGATAATTGTTTGGCCAAAGTTTGCAAACTATAAAGGTCGCCGTGAATGACGTCATAATGTGTCGCTAAACATTGGAACCTATTATAACATTATTATAGGTAGCAAATGCGATGTATTTATAGCTTTCGTTCGATGTTCTTAGACTACTAGTTAACCACATCCACACATGGGAGTAGATTTATCAAAGCTATAAAACTGAAAACTATGTAGTATGAATGTATATTATATTATTTTTAAATGTAGGCCCTATTTATTAACTGCTATTATCATAAAAATGAAGCATCAATCGATGGCGCTAAGCAATTGTATGGAAGAAGACTTGTTCAATGTCACAACGTAATTATTACTACTTATGACACTACTGTACATGAACTTCGTGTGCAGCCTCCGACCATTTCTGACCACTCGCTAATTACTTTTATCCTGCCAACAATTCATTCACTGTCTCTTTATACGATCCGAATGGTACGAGGTTGGAAGTCGCTCGACTACATGGCTTTCAGCAGGGCTATTCAGGACTCAAAGCTCTCGCTAGAACATTCACACCTTGATGCTCTCCCCATTGATGATCTCTTCAACCTTACTCTGCTACAATGACTCAACTACTCAACCAAATGCTACCACTACGGAAAGTCCGCACCCGGCATATTATAATCAGTGGCGGAGTTTCAACTTATAATGAAAATGGTGACTTATATCATCAGTTGAATAAGACTCAAAGGCATCGGCACCCAGATTGATAATTATGTCGGTGGCTAGTTGCTAGTTAATAAAATCGGCTTTAGCCTAATTCTTTTTTAGAGTCCTTCAGTAGCATAATTTACACCTTTGGATAAGTTAGATAAACGCCGTTATTAAGCTTTTATCGTTTGAAGCAGCTGTGCCTTGGTTAGTGACGAAGTTGGCGCTATCTTGGCACAACAGTGTTAAACAGCAAATAACTAAAACAATCGTCAGTACCATATCTGTGGTAGTGTCACTCCATACCTGAAAGAAAGGAGGAGGGCGACGCTAATGATTTTGATATGACACAATGTCGTTAAAGAACAACAGTAACAAACCAAGCATTAGTTACGTAGAATACGCTATGTTGTTGGTTTTAAATATTAATCCTGTCCTTACATATAATCAGTAAGTATATTGAATCACAAATTATTGTTGTTGCTGTTGCTGTTGTTGTAATTGTTGTTGTTATTATTGTTAACACACCTACTGTCACCATTGCCCTACAGGGGTGGTGCCAGTCCAAAGACACCCACCCCATCACAACTGCGAAACGTCCTCTGTTTCCAGGCACTTACGACTGTCTGGCACTAGATTATGGTAGGGTCGGTTTAGACACCTTTAAATCGGTTGTTTCATTACTATATATAGAACCGTGCTATTCTGGATGTATTTCGTAAACAGTGCCTGCTGAGGTTCGTCTATCTCTTATACAATTATAATTTTTATAGGTCGACAAATAATACCGTTAAAGATTGGATCATACAAATTCACCAAAGCCTCGACTTTTCATTTCTCTATTCAGGCTTACGGTTAAAACCAAAAACGCTTCTTTTCTCACATATCCTATACCAGACTCCTACTCTTTCTCTTACTTCTCTCGTCGCTTCAATTCTAAACACCATCCATCGTAACCGTTTGGCTGTCTATCTGACCCTTTGGGCCTTGACTTGAAAACGACTTTGACCTTGCTTGTCTATCGATTTTGTTTTGACTGAGCGCCTGCGAATGAGTTCTTACGACTTCACTTGTTGGGCGCTGTAGAAGTCGGAGATTACGAACGAGATCGAAGTCAGCGCTTGGGAGATCTTTGCTTTGCCGTTTGGATGTATTGTATTGTATTGTATTTGGCTATTTATAAAGCGCTTCTCACAACAAAAGCCTTTCAGAAGCGCTCCCAGTGCGAGCAACCCGAGAGAAAAGGCAGGATTTTAGTTTCGAAAAAGATGAGGAGAGACTACCAGAAAGGATGGCAGAGCGAACCGGTGGAGGAAGTCCATTCCACAGAGAAGGACCTATGCAGGCGAAGGATCTGGATTGAGCCATTGCAGTCCTGACACGGGGAACAAAAAGGTCAAGCCGATCAGAGGATCGGAGAGGACGCAGCGAAGTGGCAGAGAGTGGGCGAAGCATGAGGTCGCAAAGGTACTTCTGAGCAAGACCCAGATGAGACTTAAGGACTAAAATAAGAACCTTGAATTGTATTCGGACAGACAGAGGGAGCCAGTGAAGTTCTTCAACCATGAATGAAGATAATGTGAGAGAATCGAGGAAGACGAGCAATCGGTCTAGCAGCAGCATTAAGTACTGACTGTAGAGGAGATAGGCGAACCTAGGGAGAGACCGACAAGGAGAGAATTACAGTAGTCTATTCGAGAGCAGACGAAAGCGTGGACAATTGAGGTAAAGGTCGAAGAAGAAACAGATTTGCGAATAGCCCTGAGACGCCTTAGTTGGAAGTAGGAAGAGCGAGTAAGCATGGCATGTTCAGTAAAAGTTAGAGAACTGTCTAGAGTGACACCCAGGTCTCGGACACTAGACGAAAAGGTAAAACGAGGAAACCTTTCAGAGAGTAATGCATAGTCAAGTTTGTTGAGCTGCTGAGGAGTTCCAAACCAAATTAGCTGGGTTTTAGAAGAGTTTAAGGAAAGACGATTAGAAGACATCCAGAGATGAAGATCTTGGGAGAGAGCCTCAATTTGACTAGCGAGAAGGAGTTGATCAGAAGGGGGTCCATGGACACAAGCTTGGACATCGTCAGCAAAAAGGTGGCCAGTCGCAGAGTGGTTAGGGAAAAGAGAGGGAATATTAGCTGTGTATAAAATGAATAAGAGCGGGCCTAGGACAGAACCCTGAGGAACACCCAAAATAACTCGGACCCACTGAGTCCTGGAGTCACCAGAGATGATCATTTGGGTGCGATCAGACAAGTAGGACCGAAGCCAAAGGAGAGGAGAACCCTTGAGTCCACAGGAGGTCTCAAGCCGTTGTAGTAGAATTTCATGGTCGACCATGTCAAAGGCTGCGGAGACGTCAAAGAGAGCCAAAAGAGTAACTTGAGACTTGTCAACAGCTGAATATATATCAGAAAGCAAGGAGAGTAGACTGTTTCTGTTGAGTGGTACGCCCTGTAACCAGACTGGTGGGAAGGAAGGAGTCCCGAGTGCTCAAGATAGGGGAGAAGTTGCAAGGATACTAGTCGTTCTAAAGTCTTAGACAGAAAAGATAAATTTGAAATGGGTCGATAGTTTTGACAGAGGTTAGGGTCAAGATTGGCCTTCTTGAGTGCAGGAAAGACTACGGCTCGTTTTTGCGAGGCAGGGATGCAACCCTCAGAAAGTGATCTATTAAACAGGTACAGAAAGAAAGGAGCAATATCATCTAGAATGTCAGTTATAATAAAAGGAGGTAAAGAGTCTAATTCTGTTACAACCGATGACTAATAGACGCTGGTTCCTGGTGCTTCAACAGTCGAACATCTGCCGCGGTCAGTCTGTCCTTTCTTAGTTTCAATTGTAGATTATAGATGAGCTGGGCTTACCGCTTCTGTTGTTGACACTAATTAATCTAATATCCTAAGATAATTACGAGCAGTTTAATGAACGCTTATGGCATCAAAGGTTGTCGAGGTCAACAGTTTAAAACGATTGTTTTGTTACCAAGTACTAAAATCAACGAAACTAAGATACTTATAGCTTCGTAAGGATACGATTTAAAGGTGTTTAAACATTGCTTTAAAATTGTGATGTACTTAGAGATTATAAAGCGCCTCTCACAGTTCACACCAATCAGAGGCGCTCCCATCAGTGAGAAAGTCCTCGATAATAAAGACAAGTTTTGAGGTAGCGAAAAGATGTAGAAGGACCACCACATGGTATGGCAGAGCGAACAAAGGGGGGAAGTTGATTCCATAGCAAAGGGCCAATGCAGGGAAAGGCACGGGACTGAGTTATGGCCGTTCTCACACGAGGAACAAAAAGGTCAAGACGATCCGAAGAGCGGTATTTAGGGGATAGATCCAGGTAGGATCGGTGAATGAGGATAAGTACCTTTTACTGGATGCGTGCAGTAAGAGGAAGACAATGTAGTTGTTCAAACATGTATAGAGATATGGGACAATCGCAGCAGACGGGCAATAAGTCTGGCAGCTGCATTATTGCAGAGGGAGAGGCGCACTTTAGGTAGGCCAACAAAGAGGGATATTCGTCTGTGTTACGTTGGCGCCGTTAAGTAAATGAATACTAATTAGAATAGTTCAGTGTCCGATTTGTGCGATGAGATTAACAAACCTGACTCAGCCACAAGATGTCACTAGACTGTGGATACGTGCGAGACATTATTTAGACATATTGCCACCGACGACTGAAAATATTTTATCATTTTCTGCAACCACATGCAAATAAAAAGAGGGTGATATAAATGCCATACGAAACGGTGAAACCTGTTCAAGGTGACTTCTGTCAATGTCAACGATCTTTGTTGCAATAAAACGTCGTTAAACTGGTCTAATCCTTTAAACTGTAGGCTAAGTTAAAAAACATAAGCTGTTCATAAACTGCGTTCGATCGTTAACTGAGTTAGTTACATCTGTGCAAGGAAAACTGTTTGTTTTGACGTGAACTGCCATGGCAGCCATAATATGTCGTTAAACGCTGGATCCTAATAATTTTTGTTAGCATATGCGATGATTTCGAAGCTTTCGTTCGATCCACACATGGGAGTGGAAGAAAACATGTTCAAGGTCACTTCGTTGTAAACGTCTCAGGCTAGGATCGAACTCACATGCTCAGAATTTCAAGGCACAAGTTAGGTGTAATGCCTGGAATATCTTGTTGGCTAGTTGCTGTTTAAAGACACCTTGTATTAATAAAGATAATTATCGTCGCCCTCCTGTTTTTTTCAGGCTTGGGAAATACACTACCAGGCTCTATTAACCAGTCTCGGATGACTCCAGCGTTTAGCAACATCTTGTTGGAACGGCAAATGTTGACGTCAACAGTAATTATTTTGAACAGTTCTCAGCGTACCTGTGACAGAAGGCAAATTTTAATTAACCTCTTAACTGGAATAACCTGTGCGGTTAACAACCGCATAGGTTATTGTTTGTAAATATAGTTAGATAGAAATATTCTTCATTGAAAACAATTGCATACCGCACTTTGGTTTACAAAAACTGAAGCATATCAATTACATTAAAGATGATTAAACTATAGGCCTACAGATCGTAATTATGTCCCATATTATTGTCCCCAAATAGATTATACAACCCGTTACTTATTTATTAAACTAAATGTATTCATATAATTATCATCCTTATGATGAAAGTTTTTCTAACCAATCTATTAGCGCTTGGGATTTCTCGGTCGTGTGCTCTTCCGCGTAGAAAATACCCTGTCTGCTTGATTGGTTTCCACCAGGTTATTCCAGTAGGTCATACAAGACATGCCCTGGATTTCTCCTAATGGCTGAGAAAAGGCGGGTATCTACTATGTGAAATAGATGATCTATAGGTGGGGTGTTATCTGGGAGGTAACAACCACTGATGAGACGTCGTTAGACCCTCCTATAGTCTGTCACGATACCCTGTCACTATCAAAAGTTATAAACTCTGTGTCTGTGTATCGGAATAATGTTTGTATAGATGCAAGGTTCTTGACTCTTATCTACGGTCGAATACAATCAGATCATGTCATTGATCGTCCAACTTGAACTGCTTGCATTTTCATCATCTAATCACGTGCATAATACTTGATTACCTTCAAAGAACCGAATGATGGATCTGAAGTTTAACGACATCTTATGGCGCAACGGTCGTTGTCGTTGAAAGATATTATTTTGGCTCATTGCAGCTCAATAGGTGCTAAATATCTACGGACCTAAATTTTCTGCATAATTGCAACACAAAATTGGTGTCCGAGGCGTACAGAGTGAGAGATAAAAAATAGATCTGGTGCTCTGTTTAAGACTATACAATTCCAAGGTCTCAGGTTATCAAAGAACGTTGACGTCGATAGGAAAACGTTTCAACGCATTTCTTTGCAAGATTATAGCCAGAGATGTTATTTATGGTATACGATCAACCTCGCCTAGAACAATATCGCGGTAGACTGACAACGATGTCTTGGCGGGGTCTTGAACCCGACCTCTCGATTGGCAGCCTGGATGAAGGAGTAGAGCGACTCTAACGATCTTTATCGATAAAGTGAATCTAGTACTACCAGTAAGCCTACTTTACCCAATCACTTAGTGTCAACTCGCGTAATATATACAGGACCGCTTGTCTGCGTTATCTTATAGAGCGAATACGACACTTTAAAAAGGTGTGTAATTATTACACAGAGTTCTCGCCGTTTCTGCGACACAATACAGTTTAGAAGTATAATCATACTGCTAATATATTTGTTAGTTTCTTTTAAACAATGTCATGTCATGTCACATCGCCATCGTCTCTTCGTGGCGGTTGCCTACATGAATGGACCCTCACTGACCAGTGTTTCCTGTCGCGTGCTGCGTTCATTAGGCCAGGACCCACAAGTCCAGTCCAGTTCATAATAATAATAATAATATCTTTTCTTTATTAAGCGCCTGACAAAAGCACTGCGCTGTACATGTTATGCAATTTAAATCTTACCTACTAACAGAACAGACAGCCTGCAATACAACGGCGCTAATAGCAGCCTACAAAGCATATCCGCCCAACGGGGGCTCGAACTCGGTACCTCTCGGTCTCTGTGCCAGATGTTATCCCCATGACGTTGTCGATCCACGATATTCTAGGCCTTCCTCGTAATCTTGGTCAATGTGCAGTATATAAAACTGGTATTTGGAAGCTGATTGTTGTAATAGTATATTCGTTTTATTGATAAAAACAATCTGACAAAAACGCAGAATTGCTAACATGAGTGATAATGGATAATTAAAAGTATTAGAACATTTCAAGATAAACTAATAAATATTTTAATAAGTAAGTAATTATAGCCTTTAATACTCCATTAGCATGCACAATGGGATATAGAGATTGAATAGAAAATAAAACACAGAAGTAATAATAAGGTATAGTAATAATAATGTAATCACAAAGTAGCGGCAGCCATAAACAGGCGCCCTGTCCTCGTGTGGGACTAGGAAGTAACGGGAAGGCGCCATCCGTCAGGTTGATGATGTTAAGTGTTAGAGGTAATGGTGTGTTCATGGGTCATCGGTTGATGCTGCAAAGGTGTCGTAGGTCTTAGAATCGTCAAAAAAGGCGTAAATCCACATGGGTGGCTCTTCAGGCATTACAGAGTCCGAATTGGTCGAAAAATATCCTCGAAAGAATGTGGTGATTGAAGCAATCTTTATTGTCTAGTTCAGAAAGCCTACAGAGGAGCACGTGGAAAACGCGGCTGTTCGTCGTTTGCAGAAGGATGGCAGCGGCCATGTTTGTCGATTGAATGTATTAAAAATCGTACCAGAACGTGTAATTCCTCGCGTCCGACTCAGCAGGCAACACAGAATCGGGCTAGAAAGCCTTATAGGCCTATCCCCGAAAAACATCAGCCTTTGTCAGCAAACGGCTATGATATGTGCTAAAACGATATGTGCTAGGATTGATTATGGGAATGCTATCTACATTTTCCTCTTCTCTGTAAATGCATCTAAACTTCCGTCCATCCTTAACGCTTCTGCCCGGCTCATAGAGGGCATTGCGAAGTTTGGCCATATCTCAGGTTTGATGCTGTTAGCTTTTGGAGACGTTGAACAAATTTGATCCACACAATTTCTCAGCACAATAATTGATTGATGCTTTGTTATGAAGATAGTGGCGTAATAAACACATCTATGATATATTCATATATCTATTTATTATATATATGGGATCATTTTCACAGTTATGAATGGGCTTGTTCAAGAAAGAGCATGGAACGAAAGCTAAAAATATATTACAACTGTCAAGAATGTGGCCGCAAGGATCGTTTACGTCGACTGTACTTTAAGATGCAAGAAAAGTCACCACCTAGAGATTAGGTAGGAAGTTTCTGTTTAACGACACTGTATCAAACGATGATGATTAGCGTCACCCTCCTCTCTGATCCAGGTTTTAGACTGGCACCACCGGTAACCTAGTCGTTATTCAATAAGTTTCAAATGTTTGCTTATGGCTGCCAAGGCCTTTGACATCGACATAAAATTAATTTTAGCCTAGCCACGTCAACCACCGAAGAAAAATTAATATTTGTTTATATATAGCGTCGGCTTAAAGAGTTTTAAAGGTGTCTTAATAGAGCGACATTATTTCCTGTCTTGAGACATCTGAGGCTATTATGTATGAAAATCGTGTCATATTCTCAGCCTGTTATGATTTACACAATGAATTTTAAAAATTTAGAGTACCATCGAAATTGTGATTCTGGTCACCAATCTGGTAACCAGTCACTCGCGGGCAACAGTTTGAGTAAAAGAACTCTAGTAAACATCAACTCTAAGTCGTTAGGTTGGCTTAGACAGGTTGTTGGGTAAAAATCGATTATAATGGTTTTGGCTAGATGTAGCATGATGGCCGATAGCCTAGACTTTTTAGACACCTTTAAAACGTGTTTGCCGAGGCTATATATATATAAAATTCTAGTCTCTAAACATTTAATGGTCTACTTATGCTAAATTCGTGCGGTTGGTCGTTCTAGCAGCCACAAGATGTCTCTAGTAAGAGGGAAATGGCTACATCCAGTATTATAATGCTTATTCCGCCACAAACTGAAATGTAGCAGTACTAGTCCCAAGAGCGGGTAAAGGAAGAGGGCGACGCTAATATCTTTGTTGTGACACAGTGTCGTTAGACAGCAACTAACCATAATGTGGCATAGCCTGTTGTAAATGCATGCACCAGCTGTAATATGCCAAAAATAAATCTTTGTCGGCGGCAACGGCCTATGTTGTCATAAGCTGCCGTTTAACTGTGGTTCCATCCAGCCGTCACTCCGAGAATACTGGCAGTGCCAGATCCAAGTCTGGATAAAGGAGGAGGGCGACGCTAATCATCTTTGTTATGACGCATTGTCGTTAAACAGCAACTAACTAAAACAATCGTCAGTATCCTATCTATGGCATTGCCACTCCAAACCTGAAGAAAGGAGGAGGGCGACGCTAATGAATTTGGTATGACACAGTGTCGTTAAAGATAGCTAACCAACCAATAGCATTTGCTACGTAGAATCTGTTATGTTGTTGGTTTTGAATATTGACCATGTCAGTACGGATATTGAATCACAAATTATTGTTGTTGCTGTTGTTGTTGTCGTTTCTATTGTTGACACGCCTACTGTCGCCATTTCCCTATACATGGGTGGTGCCAGTCCAAATACACCCACCGCATCGCAACTGCGAAACTTCCTTTGCTCCCAGGCACTTACGACTCTCTGGCACTAGATGTTGTTAGATTATATTTGGCTCCGTTTAGACACCTTTAAATCGGTTGTTTCATGCGCTATATATAAAGCCGTGCTACTTTGGATGCAATGTAAAAGAGTACTTTTAACAATTATAATACATGTATGCTTTGTTGGTTAATGGAATTTTTATTATGTGTGTTAGATACATGAACAGTTTAAAAGAATACTTTAAACAATTATAATACATGTATACTTCTTTGGTTAATGAACATTTTTATTATAGTGTTTTTGTAAGATACATGAACAGTTTAAAAGAATACCTTAATCAATTATAATACATATATGCTTTGTTAGTTAATGAAATTTGTCAGTACATAGGCCTAATTATCATTGACAGTATGAGATGAGCTACTTTATGTTGCAAAAATATTGAATATTAGTGAAATTGTAAAGCTCCGTCTGACACCTTTAATAGTGTCGTTCGGATGCTATAAGTTTCTGGTTATGATTGTATTGTATATTTTCTGCATTGTCGTCAACGGCCTTTGATGTCATAAGACGACGTTAAACTGTGGTTATAATAATAATGGATGCATTTAACAAACAGGCTTCTGTTGAGGTTCGTATTATGTCTTATACAATATTATGCGCCGAAGTTCGACTAATAATACCGTAAAAGATTTGTTCATGCGAATTCACCAAAGATTCACCTCTTCCTTTCTCTATTCAGGCATACGGCATTGTTGACCGACCAACACACGGGCCTGGACCTCTAATTAATCTAATATAGTAAGATAATTGTGAACAGTTTAATGATCGCTTATGGCATCAAATTTTGTCGAGGTCAACAGCAAAGAACGATGCTTCTATTACCAAGTAATAAAAATGAGTATTTCCTTTTCAACGACTAGCTGTGTGGTAACAAATACCATTAGCGTCGCCCTCCTCCTTTATCCAGGCTTGGGACTGCCACTGTCAGAAAGCGAAAACAGTGGCGGAGTTTCAAGTAGTAAATTTTTTTTCCTCCACAGTTTAACGTCGTTCATCAAAGTTCATTTTATGACATCAAATTAGTAAATGGATCCTCAGTTTAACGGCAGCTTATGACAACAGAGGCCGTTGCCGCCGACAAAGATTATTTTTTGGCATAATACAGCTCATTAAAATTAGTAAATCTACGAAAATCAGATACTTATAGCATCGTACGGATACGATTTAAAGGTGTTTAAACAGTGCTTTAAAATTGTGTTGTACTTAGAGATTTATAAAGCGCCTCTCACAGTGCACACCTATCAGAGTAGCTCCCAGTGCGAAAGTCCTCGAGAATAAAAACAAGTTTTGAGGTTGCGAAAAGATGTAGTAGGACCACCACATAGTATGGTGGTGCGAACAAAGGGGGGGACGTTCATTCCATAGCGCAGGGCCAATGCAGGCAAAGGCACGGGACTGAGCTATGGTCGTTCTCACACGAGGAATAAAAAGGTCAAGACGATCCGAAGAGCGTAGTGTGCGAAGAGAAGCAGCCGAGGTAGGCCGACGTATTGAGTCACAGACGTATTTCGGGACAAGACCTAGGTATGATCGGCAAATGAGGACAAGTACCTTTAACTGGATGCGTGCAGTAAGAGGAAGCCAATGTAGTTGTTCAAACATGAATGCACAAATATGGGAGAATCTATCTATCTATCTATCTATCTATGGAATTTATATAGCGCCACTTCAAAATAACTACTCAGAGGCGCTCCCGAATCAGTGATATGCATGAAAAAATCAGATCAGTAGCCTATCTTATTGATATTGACCTGATTATGGCATGAAAGTTACACTCGCAGTTACAGTTACAGTTACAGTTACAATTACAATCCCAATTTTGTTTTATCGTTCTAGCATAATTTTGTTCGATCTAACGGTTGCGACTTCGAGGTTTCTGAACGATCTCCGTGTTAAGAAACATTTTCTCTATCAGCAAGCAAGTCCCGAATTCAAATGAACGTTTCTCTACCGCAATATGGTTACAGTGCTGGTTACGGTGATGGTTATGATAGTGGTGATTATGGTAGTAGTGATGCTAGTGGTGATGTTGGTGGCGGTGATTGTGATGGTGGTTGTGAAGGTACATGAAGGTCAGGCACGCAATATCTTTTTTGGTCTTTTTATTTGGCGGCCCCTAGAATCGTGGGGCCCCTCGCGACTACCCAGTGTTCCCATGCATTTTCATGCATTCAGATTACACTGGGAGTTGGCGATGATGACAACCAGGACGATGTTGATGCAATTGATGGTGACGATGATAATGTTGATAGCAACAACGTTAGAACGACGACGATAATTTCAGTTCTCTCACCGTTTTCGTTTGAGGACTCTACTTCATCAATGAGATATGGTTGAGTCGATGGTTGCGTGTTCTTTTTAGACACCTTTAAAACGAGATTAGTCAATATCATAAGTATGTAAAAGTAAGTATGTACTTTATCGAACCGTTTACAAACACACGGATGGAATATCGGACAAGAACAATCTAAGAGTTAAATCACAAAATAATCATAGTATGCAATACAAAGAAGACGTCTATGCATGGCGTGGAATAAGTTATGCTAACCGCACTCCTTCTTCATCAAAGCTTGGGACTGGCACTACCTAGTGCCAGCAATGCCAGTCCCAAGCCTAGATGAAGGAGGAGTGCAACGCCAATGATCACTGTAAGCACGCAGTGTCGTAAATTGAAACTGCTACTACTACCGACTTGTTTGAGAGTTATCCTTCGACACCTCTAAAACTTAATCAGTCGGTAGTATATAATCTTGGGATTAAGAATCGGATTGATTCATATATCAATCTTTCGACGCACTTCGTAATGGTGAAGACTAAAGTGTAGAATGAAACGATTCGAAGGAGGCAGAGGTGTAAGGGAGGTATTTATAGCGTTCGTTCAATGGTCTTCGACTAGTGACCCCATCAACACATTCGAGTCGATCTATTAAAACTTAAAACATGCATTATGAATTGTATTCTTATAAATCTATATATTAAATGTCACTATCTCAAAACGAAATATCAATCGATGGAGCTGAATACTTGAATGGAAGAAGACTTGTTCAAGCTAGCTATTGTATTGTATCGTCTTGTATTGTATCTAAAGATTTATATAGCGCCTCTCTCAGAATAACTATTCAGGAGCGCTCTCAGCACGAAAAAGGAACGTCATTAAAGAACGAGAGACCAAAAAAGACAAAACTAGTCATTAGTTTTGCCCTTAATGAGGGGAGAAGGTCATTCCAAGTAGAGGACCAACCACAGCAAAAGCCTTGACCATATCTCCTATTTTATCCGCGACTCCCTTCACTGGCTCCCCATCCGCCAGCGCATCCAATTCAAGGTCTGTTCCCTCATGCGAAGCCGTCTTGCTGGTTCTGCTCCTCATTATCTTAGGGCTCTTTGTACCCCAGTATCTTCTCTGCACAGTCGTTCCTCCATTAGGTCCTCGGCCCGTGGTTACTTGGTTGTCCCGCGGGTGCGTACTTCTACGGCCCAGTCTAGGAGTTTCGCTATTGTTGGTCCCAATAGCTGGAACCAGTTACCTCAGTCCCTCAGGACTGACCTTTTCTCTATTTCTTTTGACCAGTTCCGTCAGCGCCTGAAAACCTCTCATTACCAATGAAGACACTGGCCCGGGTCGGGAGTGCCTCTGTTTTTGAGTGGCGCTATATAAATGTTCGATTACGATTACCTTACAGAGCATTATTCTCAGAATATCTACTATCGTTGGATAGTTGCTGTTTAAGGACACTGTGCCATGAGAAAGATTATTGGTGTCGTTCTCCAAGCTTCGGACTGGCAGAACCAGAAAGCATTCAGTGGCGGAGTCATGAGTAGTTCCAGAATATATCGACATCTTATGGCTATCAGGGCCGTTGACGTCGACCTCCTCCTTTTCCAAAGCTTCGGACTAACACTACCTAGCGCTCTTAGCAGTCTCAAATGGATCCTGAGTTTAACGATATCTTGTGGCAATAAGGTTTTTTGACGTCAACAGAAACAGTTTCGAAAACTTCACTCCGTTTATATTTGAATGTTTATGATAATTATGATAGGATCGTTCTTCTGCTTTCTCTTATTGGTGAATATTACCTTTGCTATGGAATGACCTCCCTGTTTTAACTCGTGCTGTGATGTTATCTGGGGGCACCACTGTTTCTGCTCGTTCTCTTAAAACTTTTCTTTTTTCGAGGGGCCCTTCGCACTGGAAGCGCTTCTGATTAGGTTGTACTGCGAGAGGCGCTTTAAAGTCCATAAATAGAATAGAATAGAATAGAATAGAATAGAATAGAATAGAATAGAATTACACTTTAAAAAGGTTTGTAATTATTTTAACAGCTTCTTCCGTTCAATATCCCCTTATAATTGATTGATACAATAGCCACATTTGTGTAATGTGTAAAAATACGTAACTCTTTACATAATGTAGAAGATGAACTGAAACAGTGTAATATTGTTGAAAGACTTCAATTATAGTCGTAGTAACCATAAGATGTCGTTGAACTCTTTTCATAGATCGATCGTTTTTTATCGCTTCGTTCGTTTTACAGAATTTCAGTTTCTAAAAAGTCCATTTGTGGTAAATTCTTGAGTGTGATTTTCTGATAGCCACAAGATGTCTCTAGTCCGAGGAAGATGGCTACAACGTTTGGACACCTTTTAAACATTTACATCCGATGACTATACATATAAATAAATGTTAGTTGTTCATAAGAGCTGTAATATGCCAAAACTAATCTTTGTCGGCGGCAACGGCCTCTGTTGTCATAAGCTGCCGTTAAACTGAGGATCCAATCCGATCATTGATCAATGACTTTTATGAAAGCTGAATTGTCTATAGTGAGGTTAACAGCCAGCAGATGTCGTTAAGCAATTGAAACTGAATCGTACAAATAATTAAACATCGCCACTTCCATTTGCTCTCGTAGTGCCAGTCTCAAGGCTGGAGCAAGAAGAAGGGCTTATCCCAGAAATAGCAGTATCCCTGGATGTGAAGCAGTTTCTATCTGAAAATTGATCAGGTCTATAATTTTTGCATTAAACAGTTAATTGATCACATAACTTATGTTTTGAATGCTTGCATATCCAACTTAAAGTAAAGTAATCAATCAATCAATAATTTATTTCTGTAACCAACTTATTTCCAACTTAGTTATTTATAGCTTTGCTGAACACAGTTTTGCTTGTCAGGTAGGACAAAGTAACAGTTTTCACACTTGGTAATGTTCTATCTAATGATAATATTATTCATTCATTAATTCATTACAAAGATTTATATAGCGCCCCTTCAAATTTACTACTCAGGAGCGCTCCCGACCCCAGCACGACTGAAAAGGACAGTTTTGAGGCAAGAATATATATAGCTCCTCGCTATCTACGCTCCATCTTTACTCTGTCTTCTTCTCTCACAGGTCGCTCAGCCCTCCGTTCCTCTTCTAGGGGTGACTTCTTGGTCCCTTTTGCCCGCACTGCTACTAAGCAGCGCCGAGCATTCTCTGTCGTTGGTCCAACAACGTGGAATGACTTACCATCCTTCCTTCGCTTATCCCCTCGTACTCATTCTACTTCCTTCTATACACAACTGAAGACTTTTCTCTATGATCGGGCCTGGCTCGGGAGCGCCTCTGAGTAGAACCCTTGAAGAGGCGCTATATAAATTTATTGATTGATTGATTGATTGATTGAAGAATAGAAAGACTCAGAGTTGATTCTGGGATGTCCATGTTATAAAAATTTGTGTGTTGTGCAGATGTTGTATGTCCATTTCAAGACACAGGCTTTGTTGTCATAAGATGACGTCAGATTCTGGACCCAATCCAAAACAATTGACCGATAACTTGAATATGAAATTGTATGGATAGATGACCTCAACGGTCCTGACAGCCAGAAGCTGTCGTTAAACAATTGAAACGGAATAGCACATATTAAATTCAGCCAATGTGGAGAAAGAAGGAACCTTAAAAGTATTTCCACCACAAACTGTACATTGAAATACTGCGTTCAATCGCTACCAACCTCCGGCACTACTCGTACTCTGGCTGTGCCAGGCCCAACCCCGGAGAAAGAAGGAGGGCGACGCTAATCAACTACGTTGTTACACAGTGTAGTTAAACAACAACTAATAGTGTCTTACGTCTAAAAAGACCGCTAGTGTCGCTATCCTTCTTATTCAACCTTTGGTCTGGTACAATCTGCAACTATTAAGAATACGGGTAATAGCGGAGTTGATACTACTATTGTCGTAGTTCCGGTGTTTTACTACATCTAGTTGCGACCAGGACTGTTGACGTCGGGACCTACTTTTTTCGATTTTGACTGGCACTGCCTGAAAATATTGACACTGATATAACTAGTAGACCAAATATGCCCAATTAAGCCACGTTCCGTTCGTAGCGCTATTACTGTGCATTTGGATATTCGTATGAAACTGTAATGTTGTTGGCCGAATTTCGGTTCACGTTATGTGTGGAAATAATTCATACATTTGAATTTTTAATCCTCGAAGAAGATGTTAAACTCCGTTTAGTATGGTAATTGGTTGAATATTTAAGTTCGACCTAGCATAAGACAGAACCCCTTCAGCTCCTACTTATCGGACGAATATCACACTGAAAAGAAGAGTGTTATTATTTTGAACAGTTATCACCGTTTCTATATCATAACATAGCTTATTAGATGGTACCGACTCAGTAATGAACATCACCCAGCTGGACGACACGCAATTTTTTATTTATATATAGCATCGTTTGAACGTGTTTTAAAGGTGTTGTAATAGAGTAGCATTATATATCGTCTAGCGACATCTTACGGCTAATAGGGCGTTGGGTGTAGCGATTAGTTAGTTAGTTGTTGTTTAGCAGTGATGACGGTCAAGCGGCATCTTAAGGCTACCAAGTCCTTTACAGTTTCAAAATTCCACCTAGCGATTTAAAGGTTTGCAAGTGTTTAACGACGTCTTAGGAACTCAAAGTACTATAGGAAAAGTACGAAACGAAAAATGGTTTCCGTACAATTGCTCGCGAACAGTTGCTCCTTGCTCGCTATGAAAAGTGCTCGAATACGCAAATAATAGCGAATTTGGCGTAATTATAACAACGATAACAATCAGCTAAAGACACACTTTAGATTCGCAATATCAGCACCATGATTATGATGCTCGCAAATTCTTTTACTTAAGATCTCTCCTTCGCTATCTTGACGAGCACTGCGCTTAAATTTCTTCGATATATTACACTTATAAGACACCTGAATTTTACTGCTTTTGTCTCTTCTAAAGGCGTAAAGCGCGACCGTTACCAATCAGACCAAACCTTATGATTAAAATACCAATAAACACAAAATATGTGTGATTAATGGTCATTTCATTATTTCATTGCATTTTCTAATGATATTACATTGTTTCATAGGAAAATGTTTAATGAAATGTTTAATTAAGTATTCTGTCATGTAAATAATTGTTAACATGCATTCTTGTAAATAGATGTATGTTAAAATAAAATGTGTATATAATACATGTATATATATTACACATCTGTGCTGAATTTCTGTTTGCAAATAGCATTACATGTTATTTTAGAAAACTTAAAGAAGTACTGTTAATAACTTTGTAAACATATTTGAAAAGAGCTAAAATAGCCAAAAAAAGAGCTGATATAGCCAAAAAAAAGAGCTGATATAGCCAAAAAAGAGCTGAAATAGCCACCAAAAAAAAGAAACAAAAGGAGAAAAAGGGAAAAAAAAAGGAAAAAGATGTTAAAAAAGAATTACAATAAAAAGAGCCAATGGGCCAAACATAACGGAGATACAATACTTTAATATGTATCAAATCAAATAATATGTATCTATCAAATATTGTTAATATTGTTAATAAGATTGAGGAGAAAACAGTTATTAACATTATACGGAAATGAACTTAATCCGTCAGAAACTTTAAATACGTCTACATCTTATCAGAAACGGAATCAAAGCCAAGAAAAAGAAAAGAAAAAGAAAATCTGTTGATAGAAATTATATGAAAATGAACTTAAATCGTCAGAAACTTTAAATACGTCAGCATCTTATCGGAGACGGAATCAAGGACGAGAAAGGAGAAAGAACATTTGTGAGAACATTACAAGAAAATGAACGGAAATACATCAACAACTTTAAAGACGTCAACAGCCTTTGTAGCTATAGGATGTCGTTAAACCTTTGATTAATAATAATAAGTTACCAATCAGAAAAACACATTTGTGGGTTATGCGATACCCGTCAGGTCATGGAGAGTGTAGAGCATCTCCTCTTTGAATGCAAACAGGAAGATATATAAACTATCTTAAGAAATCAATGTGTTATTTATAAATCCGATTTTAATTTAAAATCTCTGCTGGATATAGGATGTTTGCAGAATAGAGTGTATAATCTTTTAAAACGCATTAAGAAAGGAAAAATACTATAATTATCAACATTGATTATATAAAATATATTCAAGAAACTAGCGGAGTTAATTGATTATAGCTAAATTACCATTTAAATCAAAATATATAATTATGTATGATTAATGACTATTTAAGTCAGTTGATTGTTTGTTTGATTGTTTGATTATTTGATTACTTTTGTTTTGTTTGGTTCTGCATGTAAATAGGATGACATGTTATTGTAGAAAACGGAAAATTATGTAAATACTTGTATAAAAATATTGGAAAAAGAGCCTAAAGGCCATAAAAGAGCCAGAGAAGGCAAACAAAGAGCCAGAGAAGGCCAAAATGACTTAAAAATCATTAAAGTCATTTAAAGAAAAATATAATAAAAGTTTATTAAAAATTTAAAGGAAATAAAGAAGAAAACCATTCAAAGACGTCAACGGCCATAGAAGCCATAAGACGTCGTTAAACTCTGAAAAGAGGAAGAAGTTACCAATCAGCCTAACGTTCTTTGCTGTACTCGTATTTATAGAAATCTTGAAGGGACGCTATAACAAGTGCTCATACATCATTGAATGCAATAAATTGATCTTTTTCAGTTTTCTCTTATACGGCAAATGTTAAACTTAGAAGAGGTGTGTATTTATTTCGAATAGTTCTCACCGTTTTTACGTCATACTACAGCTTATTGTATTGTACTGTATTGTATCTATCAATTTATATAGCGCCTCTCCCAGTGCACAGCAATCAGATATGTTCTTCCACTAATTACCGCATTCACACCATTGAGTTGATCTATTAAAACTGAAACACACGTATTTTCAATTTGTATTATTACAATCGTATTGGCTGTCATTATCTCAGAACGAAGCTTCAATCGATGGTGTTGAGTTTGTGTGGAAGGAGTGTTGTGCAAGGTCACTGTACAGTAAACTAGTGAGCTTTTCAAGCGAGGATCGAACCCGCACACTCAGAGCAACAACGCACGAATTAAGCAGGTAGTTTTCTGTTTTGTTAAGCGGGGCTATGTCATAACTGAGATTTCTAGCCATCGTTAACATATTATTCAGAATTAATCTTTAACGTAGCCTAAACCTATAACTGAAATGGGCGTTGACGTACGAATTTACATTGCAAATCTTTATACCCCAAAATATCTAATTTCGATCGATGAATCCACAGTTTAACGACATCCTTTGGCGTCGGTAGAAAAAAAATCATAACGGTTCTCACCGTTTGTATGGTAGAATACGGCTCATATTTCGAATAAGGTCACTGTGCCTAATAAGGCCCGGGGTGGCAATAAGGCCCACGCACTTAAAAATTCAAATATCTCCGAATCTATTCACCAGATGTCGCCAGAATTTTATATTGATGACGGGCCTTCATCTGTGAATTACTGTAGTTGATCATGGGTTTTCTTTTCGGCGACATCTTTGAATTAAAAATATGGCAAGATTTTTGCGATAATTTATTTTGCAATTTTCTTATTTTCGGTTGTGTTAATATCGTAATTAATCCTCAGTCTGCGTATTGCATGCATGTTGCTATGATAATTATATGTAAACAGCGGATATTGGCAAGACTATGTAGACTGAAAAACTTAATTATGCACTTTAGAATTACCCGGATATTGGTCGAAGTGTTCATGGCGTGCTGGTGAGGTAACAAGACCCACCTTTCTGTAGGTAATAAGGCTCTATGCATTGTTTGCAGACAGTATACACAGTTGAGCATGACGAAATATGGGCAGTGCGGACAGTGGTTATATGATGAATGTATTGGTTTATATTCAGTAGTAGAAGCAGAAACATTCGTTTGCTCATATTGTGACGAATAATAAAATAATAAAATAATAATTTCAGGAAAAAGCCTGAATTAATGACTACACATTTTCATCACATTTATTTTATTCCGGACGGCTATAATCAATCAATAGCTGTCCATCTCATAAGAATCAGTGTCAATTTCATGTTTGACACTGTAAAGCGGACATTTAAACGACGACAAAAGACACTTTTTAAGTTGGGCCTTATTACATGCGGTGCTCGGTAATAAGGCCCACATGATGCCTTCTACAAAAAAATTATTTCCTACTATGTGGAATTTTATTTCATGAAAATAATTATTAATCCACTATGTAACTACTTCCATACACTCATCATATGACTATTTTCCATAGTTACAGTTCCATACCAGTAGCCGTTTTTTGGCAAAGTTCCTTAGGTGGGCCTTATTCGGCACAGTGACCTTAGGTTGGGTTGTTGCTGTTTAAAACGCTAATTCATAAGACAGATGATTAGGCCTAATGTCGCGCTCCTCCTTTCTCCTCATTTCTCCAGCCTTGGGAATGGCACTACCATATTGCTAATGAAAGAGGTGGGTTTACTTATGTCGTTAGTTGAATAAGACCTAAAGGTATCGGAACGCAGATTGATTCTTATGTAGGCCAAGGTCTACTGGAGTTGCTATTGAATAAAATCGGTTTTTATTCTTTTCGAATCCCTTATTTGCTTAATTTACACTCTTGGCAAAGTTAGATATACGCCGTTATTAAGCTTTTGTCGTTTGAAGCAGCTGTGTGTTTGTTTGTGTCAAAAATGGCGCTCCATAAATCATGCATAAAGCGTGTAAATTATGCAGTTGAAGGAACCAAACAGAAATCCACAAAATTTCATTCATAGGCTAATATAATGCACAATTTCAAAGCTGCGCTCAGACACCTCTCAGATGGATTTACCAGATGGTATATATAAATATTCTTGTGTTCATTTTGTTAGAGTTTCTTGGTCTCTTGCCAGGCGGTGACCAGTCCTCTCCTGGTAGGGTAAGGAGATCGTTGGGCCACTCTGGACTCTTCCGGTCTGAGGTGTCCTTCCAACACCTGCCTCCTGCGTTGGCCAGCTGTTTCAGGGTTCTTGGGAACCCTGAAAAGGAAGGAACTAAGAAGGACCAAAACGGGCAACGAAGGAAACAGGAAAAGATACAATAAATTAACTAGAGAGATCAAAAAGAAGGCAAAGAATGCAAAGAACAATGGATAGAGGAAAAATGCACAGAGATGGAGCATAGAGCGGAGAGACAAGATACCAGAGGATTGTTCAGGATGGCGGAGGAAATATGTGGCACGGTGAGCAGCGGATCATCAGAAATCAGAAGCAAGAATGAGAAAAAGATAGAGGACAGGGACGAGATCAGGGGACGATGGAGAGAACACTTCGAGGAACTGTATAACGAAGAGAACCCAACGGACATCACGGTCTTGGAGGAGATGCCACAGAATAGCAACCAGGATAGGCTAGGTCACATACTCAGAGGAGAAATAGAAGAGGCGATAAATAACCAAAAAAGAGGAAAGCACCGGGGGAAGACAACATCACAGCAGAAATGATCAGGGAAGGAGAGGAGTGCTCGGTCGAAATGATGCACACTCTGTGCAACAGGATATACCAAGGGAAGAAATGCCCGGAGGACTGGGGAAAGGCGATTATAGTTCCCATACACAAGAAGAAGGACAAAACCATCTGCAGCAATTACAGAGGAATAAGCCTCCTGAGCGTGCCTGGGAAGGTGTACACCAGAGTCCTGCAACAACGACTACGGAGGTATGTGGAGGAAATAGTAGGAGAGGAGCAGGCGGGTTTCAGAAGAGGAAGGGGAACGGTAGACCAAATATTTACAATCAGGCAACTAGCGGAGAAATATTATGAAAAGAACAAGGTGATTTATAACAACTTTATAGACTTCAGACAGGCTTTTGATAGCATCTGGCAGCAGGGGCTATGGAGAGTGATGAGGAATTACGGAATACCAGAGGAGCTAGTGGAGCTACTAGAGGACCTATATAGCAAGACGGTAAGCGCAGTGAGAGTAGATGGGGAGCTGACGGAATGGTTTCGTGTGCATGTTGGAGTAAGACAAGGCTGCGGTCTATCCCCATACCTATTCAACCTGATACTGGAGGCAATGATGGACATAGCGCTGGCAGATACAGAAATAGGGGTGAGAATAAATGGAACAATAGTCAACAACCTAAGATTTGCAGACGACATAGATCTGATGGCGGAAAGCGGAAGCCAACTGCAGGAACTAACAACCAGGGTACATGAAAGTAGCAAAAGATTCGGGCTTAAGATCAATGGAGAGAAGACCAAAACAATGACAATTGGTAAGGAAAAAGAAAAGATAAACATCACCCTGGACGGAGAGGAGTTGGAACAGGTGACGGAATTTGTGTACCTGGGGGCGTAATTACGGAGGACGCGGAGTCGACAAGGGACATAAGGAAAAGAATCGGGCTGGCATCAGCAATGTTTGGGAAGCTGAGGAAACTATGGAGATCAGGCAACATCTCAACAAGAACAAAACCAAACTATACGAAACACTAGTGATACCGGTCCTCATGTATGGAGCAGAGTCTTGGTGTATGAAAAAGGAGGACGAGAGAAGACTCCTGGTGGCGGAGATGGGATGGCTACGAGGACTACTGAATAGATCACGAAGAGAAAAGATACGGAATGTGGTGACACGAGAAGAACTGGGACAGAAGGAAACGGTAGTGGAAAGAATAAAGAAACGAAGACTAACATGGTATGGACATGTGATCAGGATGGAGAACGGAAGAATGCCGGCAAAGGCGCTGCACGGAGAAGTGGAGGGAACGAGGAGCAGAGGACGTCAGAAGAAGAGATGGATAGATAACATACTGGAGGACATTGAAGACAGAGGATGGGACTTAAGAAGGGCAATAGAACTCGCAAGAGACCGACCGAAATGGAGAAGTTTTGTTAGAGCCTCATCGTCAGCGAATACTTGACGGAGGAGAAAGAAAGAAGAAGAAAGATATATAAATAAACTTACTCGAGGCAATTTGTGTAGTTGTGGGTAGTCGTCTCTTCAGTTTAACTGTCGATGTAAATATTTATGGCCTCTGTTTGAAATCCAATCCAAGCCAATCGGCAAGCACACTTGCTTTGCTATTCATGATGTGAAGTCGACGATGAAGGCTCTGTTATAGACACAAAAAAGAAGAACCGTCTATTAAGCTAGCATGAGTGGCAGCCACGGGTATGAATTTAATATTAGCCACTTCATTTTTCTTATCCTCGGCTATGTGAGTGCGGGTGGCCAGTCCCGTCTAGCGACATCTAAAGGGCGTTGGGTGTAGCGATTGTTTGGTTAGTTGCTGTTTAACAACGCTGCTTTAGAACAAATAATGATTGGCATCTTCTTCTCCAGGTTGGGTCGCTGGCACCACCGCCCTTTTATGCAATGCAGGTAGGTAGCCCAGGGCCAGCGAAGAGTTACATAGTATTACCAAAAACGGAACAAGTTCATCTATAAATTCCTTAACTAAGCATGGAGGAAGTACGTCAAGTTCGCATGACTTCGAAGAAGAGTCCATAATGAGTTGAGGGATAACATCAGGTTGAAGAGGCTTCCACGAAAAGAGAACAGCTTCAGTGGAGGAGAAGACAGGAGGAGGGGAGTTTTCCGTGGATTTGCGAGTAGAATCGATCTTAGCCTTTATAAAGTGGTGATCTATCAAAATTAAATGACATTGTATTTTGAAGTTGTATTATTATAAATGTAGCTATTGATGCACAATTATTATTGTCATGTGTTTTAAGCAGGATATATCGGATGACATTATAGTCTAATCGAGGCAAAGTAGTTGGTGTTAACAAGAGAACAACTTTCCAGTCGATGTAAAATGGCCTCTGATGTCAAAGATGTCTTTAAACTATTGCAATCCAATCCTCATAATTATTGGTTTTAATCATCTCTAAGCGCATTCAGGCTCTAGATCGGCACCACCCGGATGCGACAATGGCGTTTCACCTAGTCGCTAATCAGTAAACTTTCACTCGGTTGTTTTGGATGCCAGGGCCGTTCACATCGACATAATTTCTGCCCCAGAAAATTGTCTTAAGTATTCTACATTCTACGCAATTGTTACTTATATAATTATAGCGTTGACTGAAAGCGTGTTAAGGGTGTATAATAGGGTCACATTATATATCGTCTAACGACACCTAAAGGATACTAAGGCGTTAGGTATTGCGATTGGTTGGTGTATTGCTGTTTAACAATGATGACTGGTGTCGCCCTCCTCCTTTCGCCATGCTTTGGACTTGCACTGCCAAGTATAAGTCATCAACGGGGCTGATATGTATGATGAATTAGTTGATATGTAAGAATAATCAGGTCAATATATTTTGCTGTGACTACGGTTTGGTTTCGGTGCTCCATTCGTTGATACCCTTGTGCATTAGAGGTCACTGGCAGAAAGCCGTGTTACGAACACTTTCTTTCTGTCACTAAACAGAAGAGTTTGATGGAGTCGCAAGATGAAAGGTTAAAGGAAGGTCCTGTGCTGCACTGGCCTCCACGTTGCGGAACATGGGATTCAGATAAGTAAACCTACCCTAGCCATTCAGTCAGTTTCAATCTTTTACGACCACTTATAACGGGCGTTGACGTCGCCTTCACTATAGCAAACATTATCCCTCGGGCTACCAAGGGGAGGTGGTTGCCACCCCCCCCTAGGTTTTTTTCATCTCAAACTTTTTGCGTATGGAATAAAAATTTGACCTTTTAGGTAGCTGTAGGGGGTTCATTTACACACGTTTAGAGGTAAAATGTGAGATGATATTTCACACCGTTCAAAAGTTATACCCAATATACCCGAGGTACCAGGGGGTGGATACCACCCCTAGATTTTCGACTATAATTTTATCTTATCCGTCATTTAATATTAAGAGACACAAATTATACCATTCTATAGAGGGAATGTGGGGCTACATTTATATGGTCACTGAGTTGACCTGAGACAACCGGAAGTGCTCAAAATAAATAATAATACGCGTAACATGCGCGAAAAATGGCTGAATGGAAGCACTCCCCCCTTAGTTTTTTGTCTGTAGCGTATTCATTTGTCTTCCTGGAAGAGAAACAAAGATACCATTCTTTAGAGGGAATGAAGGGCTTCATTTGCTTACCTACATCTTTGTCTTTTGAATACAGGAAGTGATCAAAATAAATAATAATACGCGTAATCTGTGTGAAAATGGCTGAATACAGCATTACAACGTAAACCGATATATATGTATGGATATATATGACTGTATGGATGTACATTTATACTATATAAACATGTGTAGGGATGATTTTGTGTATCTATTATACATAGATTAGTTTCAAAACACACATAATCTTATATTTGTTTATCCAAAAGTACAAAAAGTACGCAATAATATACAATATTGCTAATTAATGGGTTCCGTTGTTAAAAGTGATGTAATTTCGAGGTGCATTCACATAATGTACAACTAAATATATCATTCTGTGCAGAAATGAATGCTGAATCCACTGCTATATTACAAGTTATGATATGTAAAACCAAACACGAAATCCAGGGGGGTGGTAACCACCTCCTTGGTAGTCCGTGTTACAAAAAAGCTTGGTAGCCCTAGGGTTAAATCCCGAAAATCTAATCTCGATCGATGGATCCAAAGTTAAACATTAATTTTGTGGCGACCACCGCCCGAACGCTACTCTTTTCACGGGACGGTGTTGACCCACTTCGACGTCTGGAGTCACCCGAGTCACTACCTTGTCTACTTTCAATGTCAATGACTGTTTCCGATCTCTACCCAGGGTGACCGTTTCTGTCAGTGGACGTTTATTATGGGATGTGCTTTTCTAAGAGACGTAAGAAAATACAGCTCTGTCTCGAGGTCCGACTCTGCCTCTTCCGCGGTCGTCGTATGGGCAACGTCTTGAGGATGGCCTTATAGATCTCAGAACAGGGTTCGTTCTTTTACCAGCAAGAGTCTTTCTCTTCTTGCTTACCTTCTTACATGTAGCTACGGATTTTCTCTTTCTCTGTGCTTGATCTAAACGTCGACTTAGCGTTCTACATCTCGTGGCTCGTGACTCCTGAACTGTCGCCGTTAATTATGGGACACCAAAGTTCTCTAAGTTCCGGGGAACAGGAATACTTATGGCAAGTTTCTACGTTATTTCGCTCTAGACAATTATACCTGTAATAACTCTCTACGTCTTGTCATCCTAGACAATATAAAGGTGACAAATCTCTACATCATTGTCGTCCTAGACATTAGTCTTGTCTACAGGGAAACGCGTCTTTTCGCATCACGTATTTCTCGGTCCATTTCCGTGTGTGGCATACCGCTCGCACACGCAGTTACCCGCCAACACAGTGATAAATTCTGTTTCGAAAGAAAAGTATACCGGTAGGATCTCACGGACTTTGTAGTAACGGCTCCCTCCCCATAACCATCGCTATCTACACACTCATAACTTCGTTTCGACCTACGAAAGAGGGGGCCCAAACTCGCACTTCAGTCAGTTCTCAGAGCTGTGTGCTGCGACAAGCATATATCGATCTACCCGGGTACCCGACTACCCGAACGCACACGTATCGGTCACTTTCTTGGTCTGTGTTAATCTCGCCAAAAGGGAATTTTCGTACTCCTCACATAGGGCTCTGGCTCGCTGTGTCTCGCAAGGATACCCTTCCCCTATGTAAGTCTTACAAAACCTTTCTTCACGCTATCCGAATCAGTCAGCAGAGTGGGATATTACTCCGCCTCAGAATCCCATGAACCGAGATTCCCTGAATCAGATAATGAACGTTACGGTTGTTCATCTGTTGATTTTGATTCACTCTAACATAAATATAAGATCAAATCCAGTTTTACTAAAATATTATTTACTCCGCCACTGATTGTACTCTGTCAATGCCAGTCCTAAGCCTGGGTAAAGGAGGAGGGCGACGCTAATGATCTTTGTAATCACACAGTGTCGTTAAACTGCAACTACTACTACTACTAAAATATTCCGGAAACTGCAGTGGCGGTTAACCTACTGTAACATGTAGTCGCATGGAAGGACACCTCAGACCGGAAGAGGCCAGAGTGGCCCAACGATCTCCTTACCCTACCAGGAGAGGACTGGTCACCGCCTGGCAAGAGACCAAGAAACTCTAACAAAATGAACACAAGAATAAAGATTACAGATAACGACGTTAACGGGGCTCCCCCGAAGATACGGAGGAGCACCGCGTCCGGCAGGAACGGAGGAGGGAACCGGGCCGTTCAGGTCGTCATCCCGAGAAATCCCGGAACCCAGAGGGAAAAAGGAGATACAAGAGATCAGATATTCAATAGTAAGGAAACCCTGTTCGTGGGAACATGGAACGTGAGAACAATGTATGCAGTGGGACAACTGGACATACTACTGCACCAGATCAGAAAGCTGAGATGGAGCGTCATGGGAATAGCAGAGACGAGATGGACGGGGACAGGAGAGATGAACAAAGGTGACCATAAGATCATATACACAGGAAGAGAGTACGGGAAGCATCAAGAAGGAGTAGCGCTGATCATGGACAAAAGAGCGACCAGAGCCCTGATAGGCTACACAACGAGGGGGTCACGACTCATCAAAGCAAGATTCAGAACGGCGATGGGAAAGACGACGATCATCCAAGTGTATGCACCAACAGCGACCTCAACAGAGGAAGAGATAGAAGACTTCTACGAGAACCTACAAGAAATGATACAGGATATACCGAGTCAGGAGATCCTGATCATAATGGGTGACTTCAACGCGAAGGTGGGGAAGGACTGGGAAACGTGGAAAGGAGCACTGGGAAAATTCGGATATGGAGAGGAAAACGAGAGAGGCGAAAGATTGCTAAATTTCTGCACGAGCAACAACCTAAGAGTCATGAACTCGGCATTCCATCAAAAGAAGGACAGTAGGAAATGGACGTGGGAGTCGCCAGACGGTAAAACCAAGAACAGAATTGATTACATCATAGTTAACAACAGATGGAGGAGCAGTGTAACAACCTGCAGAACATACTCAGGACCGGATGTAGCGTCAGACCATAAACTAGTAATGGCAGGTATACGCATAAAGTTAAAAACAGCAAGAAGGCATGGGAAAATAAGAAGATACGACGTGGAAAAACTAGAGGATACAGAAATGAAACAAAGGTACAAGGAGGAACTAAGAAGGAAATGGACGAAAGCCAAAG
>JACEVL010001377.1:0-40123 GCA_020284085.1 Aporrectodea caliginosa
GCCAGTAATTGATTTGCTCAGAATAAACTCAACTGCGCAAAGGTTATGCTCAAACAACCAACAGCTCAATGTGTTATATTGACACAGTGCACAATGCACACACGGCTAACAATACCGTCTGAGAATAATCCTGATTTGCACGTTTCAGTCGACAATTTGGCCTATCTCAGTTCTTGAATCGAAGTAACCGTTATGAAAATACCCGAGCACCGCAAGTACCAGATCCAAACGAACAACTTGTAACACAACTATACACGTCTGCGAAGTTATAATTATATGGCGTACTATGCAGCTGTACTAAAGAGGAGCAGGAGAAGGGAAATGGCATGCAAACGCCCGATGCACAGCGTACGCAACGATCAGAGAGAGAGGGGGACTATCGCCTAACAGCTGAAGAACTGCGCTGCTCTGATGATACCGTTCTCCTTGCGCTCCTTCCGTCAAAATCCTTACGGTTATTTCGCTTAATTCAATTAATTCTACACTGAGCAGTTTCAGTTATTTCGATATCGCACTGATATTTTGATATTATGATGCAGTCCAATAAACGCGCTGCTGCTTAGAAGAATCGACCAGCGCCGTCTTTTATTGACCAATGACCATGTTCAGGCATTGGCATCGCTAGGTGACGCCACCGTCGGACCCAGAGCGTTCGTTGTCTGCCAGGCTGCAACTACAGCGCTGCCATCTATAACATAACATAACATAACAAAGGGTTTTAAGTGGTTCAGAAGACGTTTAGTCTGTGTTAGTAAAAACCACTGTAAATTAACCTGGAACATGATTATTAGCCCAATTTTCCTAGCTTCTTCTTAAAAGCTGTGATAGTGTCCACTGAGACAGTACTATCTCTCCTCTTCAGACCTCGTTCTAAATCCTCCATCCTCTCTTGATGACCTACTGTCTTCCTACAACACCACCCTCTCCATGCTCCTTGACAAGCACGCTCCTATTATCACCAAATCAGGCTCCCACTCTAACAACCCTTGGTATAATTCCTACCTCCAGGCCTTCAAATCTTTCCGTCGACGCCTTGAGCGCACTTACAAACGAACCCGTGATCCTCAAGTGCTCTCTTCCCTAAAAACTGCAACAAATAAATATCATCACCTTCTGGCTGCGGCTAAAAAGAAGTTTTACTCCTCACTAGTTCACTCCCGATCCTCCAATCCTCGCCTTCTTTGGAAAACCATAAACCAACTGCTACATCGGAACTCCGCCAGCCCACTTCCAAACTCTCTTCCATCTTCTTCAATAGCCGAGTCATTCTGTTCCTTCTTCTCAGGAAAAGTTGCTACTCTCCGTCTCTCTCTCCAATCACTCCTTTCTAAAACCACCATCGATTCACCTGCAGGTACATCTTCGTCTACTCATGACTCTCCACCTTCCCCACCTCAATCGTCATTATCTGTCTTCCACCCAACATCAGAGACTGAAGTATCCAATTTACTACAATCTCTGCCTAACAAGCAGTGCGAACTTGACCCTATACCTACCTCCTTACTGAAAGACTGTGCATCTATCCTTGTTCCCATAATCACCAAAATAATCAACATCTCCCTATCTACTGGGAATTTCCCCCTCCTCTTCAAACACTCTTTAGTCACTCCACTCCTCAAGAAACCATCCCTTGACCAAGAAAACCTTTCTAACTACCGACCTGTTTCCAACCTGTCATTCATCTCTAAACTAACTGAGCGCATAGTCCTGTCTCGGATAAATGACTACCTGACTTCAAACTCACTCCTTAACCCACACCAGTCTGGTTTTACCAAGCGGCACTCAACCGAAACCCTTCTCACTTCCCTCTACAATAAACTTGTCTCTGCCATCTCTCATCAACAAATCTCCTGTCTCTGCCTTCTTGACATTTCTGCAGCCTTTGACACCATCGACCACAACATATTACTCCAAAGACTGTCTTCCTGGTTCGGTTTTACTGACACTGCTCTCCTCTGGATTCAGTCCTATCTGTCTTCCCGCTCTTTCTCCGTTAAAACATCCGAAACTTCATCCCAAGCATGTCCTCTCACCAGTGGTGTTCCGCAAGGTTCTGTTCTCGGGCCCCTATTGTTCATCCTTTACACTACTCCACTCAGCTCACTCATCAAAGCATCCTCGGTTGACCATCACCTATACGCTGACGACACCCAATTATTCATTTCATTCTCTCCAAGCAGCTTCTCCGACTCCATAGATCATCTTCTCCATGTAGTTACCCAAATCTCTTCCTGGATGACATCAAATCTCCTGTGCCTGAACCCCTCTAAAACTGAATTTATACTTATAGGCCTCCGTGAGCAACTTAAGAAAATCCCAGATCCATCTATTTCCATCAACCTTGACTCTGCACCTACCCACACATTCACTGCAAATTCTCCTGTCCGCAACCTTGGTGTGATTTTTGACCAAAACCTCAGCTTCGCCGATCACATCACCCATCTTTCTCGCTCTTGCTTCATGCATATCCGTGACCTCCGTAGAATCCGCCCTATGCTTGACTTCAAAACTGCATCCACAATAGCTACATCTATAGTTCACGCTAAATTAGACTACTGCAATTCTCTTTTCCTAAACATAGATATCACTCAAATAAACCGCCTCCAAGCAATTCAGAATGCCCTAGCCCGTGCTGTCACCAAAACCCCCAAATACCATCACATCACTCCTGTCCTCGAATCACTCCACTGGCTCAAAATTCCTGAACGAATAGAATACAAAATCATCTCACTCACGTACAACACACTTCAAACCTCCCAGCCCTCCTATCTCCGTCAGTTGTTCACGATCCAGCCACTTCGTCCAACCCGCTCCTCCTCCTCCCTAACACTGCTCCGCCCTTCCGTCACCTCATCACTAAAATTTTCAAATCGCTCCATAGCCATAGCTGTTCCACCTCTTTGGAACAAACTTCCGCCAGCACTACGACAAATATCTGACCCATCCTACGAAGTCACCAAAACTCCACCTCTCGCTATCTCTCCACAGGTCTTTCACTCGAAACTGAAAACACTGCTTTTTGACAAATCCTATCCTGAATCCAACACTTCTCCCTGCCTACCTCGCCGTCTGAACACCAAACACCATCCACCTTAGCCGCCTGTCTGTCTGCCTGCCTGACTCTCTGGATTTTGACCTCTGCCTATCGATTTTGATTTTATTGAGCGCCTGTGAATAAGCTGGTTCCCGCGACTTCGCTTTTGTGGGCGCTGTAGAAGTTCCGAGTTTACGATTACGATTACTATCATCCAAACTATTCCACAAATCTACAACTCTTGCACTGAAGCATTTCTGCCCTAATGTCCCTTTTGGTTTCTTAAATAATTTATACCTTATAGTAAGTATAGATTTTTTGGGGGTCCGGTGGCGCGTTGGATAACATCTGGCGAAGAGTGCGAGAGGTACCGAGTTCGAGCCCCGTTAGGGCGGATTTGCTTTGTAGGCTGCTATTAGCGCCGTGTATTACAGGCTGTCTGTTCTGTTAGTAGTTAACTAGTTAAGATTGTTTCAATTGCATAACATGTAAATGTACAGCGCAGTGCGTTTGTCAGACGCTAAATTAAAGAAAAGATATTATTATTATTATTATTATAAATACAAGCAGCCGATTCAGACATGGGCTATCTAACTTTGCAATGTAACATGACGTAGGGCCTAATATGGAATGTAATATAGCCTACACGTAGCATTAAATTTTATAGATAAATCCTGCGATTTCTCTGCAGAACGATGCGACGCGGGTTGTAGCACTTACATGTAGGAAGTATAATGTCTTGCACATCTTAAGTAGGCTCATGCTTCTAACATAAATTTCAACTCCCAACCTTTCTCTCCAGCAGCTCTTTCACGCACAATTTCCTCACGATTTTAATTCCATAAATACTAACCTAGGCCTATTCTGTTCAGGCAGCTGCGTGCTAGTTCGGCATAACGCCCACTCTTGGTAAAATAGTCTGTGCCTCTGTTTCTTCCTCTCCTAATCCTTAATGAATTGATCCTTTGAGATCCTTCGCCACCGCTGCCGTTGAATGGGCACCACGTTATTTAAGGTACCCGCGTACGGATGTGCAAGCCAGAGATTTAAATCTCTAAAATAGGCCTAAGCATTGGAAGGCGAACCGTGATCCGTATAAGCACTGTTACGCTCTAACCAATGTAGCTGTCACTTAGCAAGCTACTTCTAGGATGCTTTACACTGTCAACAGTTACTGTCAGCGCAAATGCTAAGAGTTATATTTTAACTGTTTTTAAACATAGATAATTTGGGCTTCCTGATTAGGCTAGGTGCAGGAAGACTGTTCCAGCGACCCGAAAGGTCCGATCGCCCGTTTTAGTTTCAGTTACTGTCACAAATACTTCAGCAGACTTAATTGGATGATCGCAACGGCGACCTTTTAGGGTCGTCTGATATCGGCCTTGAGCTGTCTGTGTGTGTGTGTGGCATAGGCCGTGAAAGATCTCGTCCGATCAATTCATTGAAGCACGACTCTCACGAGCAGGGAAGAGGCCATGCGGTCGCTACAGAAAAACCTGTAGGCCTAGACCATCGACCTATATCAATATAGGTCGATGGCCTAGACCACTAGACCACTAGACCTACATCCAGTGGCGTAACGAAGGGGCAGAGAGAGCAACCGCCCTCTGTTGCAGCACAAGGGGCGCAAAATTAGCTTTCAGTGGTACACACAGTACTATGACAAGAACGATTAAAAGTCAACAAGAAAATTATAAAGGGTGCAGTCATCAAATCTTACCTCTGGGCGCTGAAACCCTTCGTTATGCCACTGCCTACATCTATATTTACGTTTGATAGATTAATTGGAGGAGGCCGCAGTCGATGCTAGGCCTAGGCCAAACCATCTTCGTTGTGACACACAAATGTAGCGTCGACCCGGAACAGCGCCTGGCCAGTGCCTTATAAATGTCATAAATTATACTCTTAAGCTGCGGACGATGAATATTTAGAAAGCACTGACCTGACCTACTAATCTTTGCCAGACGTAACCGTAGAGTGGGCTGTTATGTGCATTATAGGCCTACATGCAATAGTCTGTGAATCCTTGCGTAATAAGATTTGCACTCACTTAGTTCATCTGCTAGGATACACCCACTTTCTTCATCTGCCAGGATTACACTCACTTTCCTCTCTTGTTAGTAGGCCCTATGTATTTATTAACATGCAGACCTATTCACAGGGGCAATTGCAATGTGAAGGACGATTTAATCTTGAATACGTGCCTACGGTGCCTATAAATGAAAGCGTATGGGACCATCTGAACAAATTTAGGCTAATATAACTAGGCCTAGATCTGTGTGGCATTATGGCGACAAGGGGCGCTAGGCCTATAGCCTATAATTGTTCGTAATGAGTGAATGAATTTATAGTGACAACGAAATGCAGATCGAATTTGCCAGTTGAAGCTGTAGATGCGAGCGAGCCCATAATCTGCCCCAGAGGTGCGTTCATTCTGGACCACTATTTACTGACTTGAAGCTACCTAAACTAGAGCAGATTCGAACATTACAAATTGGCCTATTTATGTAGGCCTACCGTTATGAACATGGTTTACTTCCAGCATGTTTTAAGGGATTTTTTCATCTAGGATCCGATGTTCATACTCACTACACTAGAAACTTTAACTCTTATCGCCCCATATATGCACACACCAATACTCGCTTATTTTCCATAAAATCTGTTGGCTCCACAACCTGGAACATGCTTCCTCTCACATACGTTGTGCCCCGCACCTACGGCACTTTTAAAAATGCTGCATGCCTTCCTATTAATGGAAATTAGCTATAACCTACCCTGCCGGATATTCTTTTTTCACTGTTAGTTAAGGTTTTCGTTTTTTTGTTTTTTTGTTTTTTGTTTATTTTCATAGTGTTTTGAATTGTGTTGCCGAGAATTTATATGGGTTATAAATCGCCCCTGGGCTGGTTACTTGTGTGACTGTCCTGGCTATGCCCTGACCAGTTACAAAAGATGCCTGATGCCGCCGCTGCCACAAGCGTCTGTGAGGAAGGCAACGAGAAACCACCTCACTATTAATCTCATCCCCGGGTGGCGTAAAAACCAATGGACCTGCCTTCGGGCAGAGAACTCATCATCATAATCATCATGTAGTACACTTAAAGCGATTACCACAATAAGTAATTCCACTACCTTAAAAGTTAAAATCTGTTAACAACAGATACTAGTGTAGCCTACTGTGTAGACCTAGTGACCTACCGAAACTGCTCAGTGCCATATTTTGTCCGACCATACACTGTGAAAGGGGGAGAGATGAATGGTAACATCACCGGTGTGAAGAGCAGAACGTCAAGTAGGAAGTGGGATCGATACCCAGAGGCGTCCATCCTATGGGGGGGGGAGATGAAGCAGAGATCTTCATAGCCTTTTCAGGGGAAAGAATTTTTTAGTGTAGGCCTATTAAACGTCTCCTCAGTTTTTCCAGCTTAGAAATTAATCGATTTGTTTTTTGATTTCATGCGGCTCAGCTGATACGTCAGCGCAGTCAGAAACTTAAACTTATCAGAGATTCGAAGATGAACATTGATGGTAGTCTCTAGTTGTAGAAGCACAACGATTCCAACGGTTCACGATTTTGATGCAAACTTTCCGGTTCATCCAGCAAGACGATTATCCAGGCAACATGACGAGAAAACTGAGGGGACAGTTGGCCTAAATGTGGTGCCTAGCAGCACAGCCCACTATCGTTTTGGTGTTTACACTACAACACTGGATACGGTTGCTTGTCAAATAGGCGTATAGGACTGTTTCCATGATGACAGACTAGGTATTTTTGAAGAAATGGATCACCTTACGTGTCTCTCCCCAATATTATATATATAGGCCTATATATTATATGTCTGTAATGAGCTCCATGGTCCTACAGATAGACAACCACCTTGTTACCTTGTGCTGTCAGTTCGTTGAACCCTGGCGACCGTCATGATCAAGTTCCTCCATTTTCTTCTGTCCGCCGTCGCATCTCTCAGTTCTGTTAAATTCATTCTAGTTATTTCATGTATCTCGTCCATCCACTTTATCCTTGGTCGTCCTTGTTTTCTCCTTCCCTCTTCATATGCTAACATCATTTACTTTATATCCACATTTCGCATGCGTTAATCTTTTTTCTCGTTTTCTTAGTCAATGTCCATGTCTCACTGCCATATGTTACTGTTGGTATGATTAGAGCCTTCACCAACCACAGCAAGAACAATCAGCGGCTTTAAGCTTGGGCCAAAGGCAGCCTGCAATCTAAGCCTCTCCCACAACCCTTCTTCCTAGAGTAATTGCCTGATAGCTGAACTGTCACCCATTTGAAGGAAGGCCAATATAGACAAAATATTTTACCCCTCCCCAGCATACGCAAGTTGATGCATTTGGGTTCCCCCTCCACCTCTGTGCGTACGTACTAAATGGATGGTCCTTATACTATGACATGTAATCATACAACATACTTGTCAGTTTGAAGTAATATAAAAGAAGAATTATTATTAATATAATTATTATTAAGAGAGACTGTTACACTTGGATGGATGGGATGAACAGCAGTGCCTTTGCTCATCATTGACCTAAGCAGTTTAGTTCTGTCTTCATGCTGTGGCCAATGTATGTAGCCATCATGCTGGCCTCCACTTTTCCTACCTTCATAAAGCAACAACCTCATTGAAGGACATGTTTGTTGGCATGTCGAGACATGCAAATCTTGATAGGTTTCAATCATCATACCTGATGAAAAGCAGTCTCTTGAGCTAACCCCATGAGTCAGCCAAAGGCAAGAAGTGTTTCCCTTGCCTCATAACCTTCCAATCTACAATGTATGGCTAGTGTACTCATTTTATAGCCTAATTCAGTATGAAGCTACAGTGAGGCAGAAATATTGAAACATCTTCCAGTCCTGGCTGGTTTCTGAACATCTGAAACAACAGTTCAGCTTGTCAACCACTAGACTATTATACAACTATACTTTGATATTGCCCTCCTTCCAAAGTTCAGAAGTGCTCACATGACGATGTCGCAGATACAATTATATTGCAGAGTAATTGTGAGTGAAGGACTTGCTCAAGGTCCCTACACAGTAACTGTCTCAGGCAAGGCTCGAACCCGTACTCTCCATGTTACAGGCCGAGTGCTCAAACAAATCGGCCACTATTACACAACACTTCATTGAAAGCCTCGTTAAACTGAATATGTAAGTTGTTGGGAGTCAAGAACAATCTAGGCATTGTATTCTCTAAAGCTAGCTGGCTTTGACATTTCCCAATATCCGTAGTGAGACTTCCCAGATCATTATGAACAGTCTGAAAGTCCTCGACTTGCATTTCCAGCACACGTCTGTACCGTATTATTGCTGACAACAGGTGAAAAACTGTTCATAATTTCAATCCACCCACCAAGTTCAAATCCACATTTAGTACTAGTACAAGTGCACAATCAAATTTACTACCAGGACTTTTCCCCAAATAAATCAGCTGGCTACTCATCAACTCAACTTATGCCACATTCATACACGTTATCTCCTCTTGAATTCAACAACCAGAAAAGTAACAACAAACTGTTACAGCTTAATATACTGTATGCTTACAAACACAACGTATAAAAAATTTCAACAGTTGATGCATTGTGGAATACTGGAAAAACATTACAGCAGCTTACTATCAAAAACAACATATTTACAATTCTATATGCTGCACATGCAAAAAATCATTTAATTAACAAACAAATTTAACTGAACAACTCAATTCTTAGATTTAAAACTGTAGCCTACATTGGGGCCGTCCATAAATAACGTCACGATATTTTATTAATAATGGTGCCCGTATACATTAAAATAATCAAAAAAATTATGAAAATTTTAATACTCAAAATTAGTGGTTATTTTAAACTTAAAATGTTGTTAATTGTTAAATTTAATTACACAGACCTGATGTGACGTCACACTTCATTGACCCCTCCCCATGTCACACATGGTCACAAATTTCCGACCCCGACCCCTAGGTGCGTGGACGTCATTTATGGACGGCCCCATTTAGAATTTATATGACTATTTTTAAAACCAAAAGAATGCTCTAATACAGACATCTAGTGGAACGAGAAGGAATTCCCTCCCCACAATTTTTCCTAAGCTGTTTCATAAATATTAGGGTCACCAAGATTTCTGCCAAGTTTTGTAGGATGATTTATTGTGGAAACCTGAATACTGCAGGAAACCTTACTCTGTCGGTTTGAAAGCTATAACAGGTGTGAATGTGGCTGCTGAAAGATAGATTTCCTTCTGAATCCAAAGCTGGCAGAACTTGTGTTGTGACAGGCGGTCAAGCGCAACGCATCATCCTACAAGCCAGGGGAGACAGGACCACAAATTATGAAGACAGCTGTGATATATATATATGTATATGTATATATATATATATATATATATATATATAATACATTAATACATATAATATTCAGAGTGTGGTCTTTCAGAGTGGGAGAAGAACCATAGACTATATAGATCAGTTTATCTGGAGACCTCGTCACTGCATTCGAGTGTAGGACCTACAGATCGAGGATTATAAATAATTTTAAATAAATGAAATTGATAAAATAAAGTACTGCAATGTCTATGGGACCGCCTTGAAATCATTTAAACAGTGTTCGGCCTATCAGAAGTTCTGCCTGTATTTACGTTATGTCTAGCCAATCTCTGGCTCAAACTTTTTGGCATAACCCAGAGTCTGACAGGTTTACTTCTTAGCAGAACCACCAGCAGCTACAGTTGCTCTGCCTGGATGCCGAACATTCAATTTAACAAAACAAACCTTACAGTAAATTATTCTCAACAACACTTTTACACAACAGTTTCAAGCTCAGACAGTTTCAGACTCTCATGTATGGCTGTTTTCAACTTTTTCCTGTTCCCACATCAACCTGAAAATAATGGCACAGAAATGATGAACAAGCTGTTAAACACTGGTGCCGCTCTTCAGTCTTCAAATTATCCTGCTGTGTTAGATTTACCTCTAACCTAGATTTAAACTGTTGCAGCATCCTAATTGTTGGTAGTGTTTATGGTAGTGAATTCCACAAATGAGGACCAATAGCTTGAAGACTGTTTAATCGACATACAGTTCTTGCATAGAGAATTGCATATTTCTCTGTCCCTCTAGTATAATAGGAATGGATTTGAAACGTATACTGAAAGTAGTTTCAAAACCGTATTGCAAGTTTTGCTATATTGTATACCTTAAGTATTTTAAAGAAAGCAGGACTGAGCTGTACAACAGACTTTCTAAAAAAAAACTACTTTAGACATCTTATTAATGTTCATATCTATGTGCAAGTGTAAGTTCTCCAGAGAATTCCCTCAAAGAAGCCAGTGTCTGATAAGTCAGTAATTTCAGTAACCATGAGGGTAGATCATCCACTGATCTAACACGAACTGGTTTTGAATCCGAATCCAAAGTGTGCCAAAGGAAGATAGATACCATTCCTACTTGGAGTAGGAATGGTATCGGTAAAAGAGTCCTTTGATGTCTCGCGTCCAACCATTACATCCATTATCAATTTCTCACTGCACCTCGGATCTTCACTTCTCTTTTGCTCACGCCATAGTTAATCCACTATTTAAGAAACCGTCTCTTGACCTGATGACTTGTCAAATTACAGACCTATCTCAAACTTGAATTTTATATATAAAATCCTTGAATGGTTAGTTATGAATCGCATGCAAACTCACTTATCATCAAGCACACTATCTCTGGCGAATGCATTGGTTTCCAGTAGCCTAGATTACTGTAACTCACTTCTTACTGGTATCAATATTAAGTCAAACACGGTGAAACCACAGCCATAACTAATACATCCAAATATGCACATATATCTTCTGTGCTTACACATTTCCATTGGCTTCCTGTTGTGCAAAGAATTACTTTCAAAATGGGCTTAGTTTATAAAACTTTGAACTCTGGCCAGCCACAATACTTAAAATCAGTTCCCCAGACAAATCATTATTCAACGAGGTCATCTGATTATCTTTGTCTGGTCATACCAGTTAGCACAGAGGCAGACAGTAAGTTGCAAAGATTCGAACCACAAATGGTAATCGGAAAGCACAAGGGCTGAGCTCTCCAAGTGAATTTGATTCAATCTATTGATACTATGTGTATTACTGAAACTAATATACAGCAATGTCTCCTCTGAGGAGCGGATCTTTTTGGTCGTGTTGGATTTGGGAGCCCCTCTTGAGTAGTTTCCTTGAAGGGGTGCTATAATATAAATGTTCGATATCAATTAATAACTATCATGGACTCAGCGTGCATTCCAAGTGCAAATAAGTAGGTTAAAGCAGATTAAAAGATGCTATTCAAAATTAGTGACGTCTCAGAACAAAATGTATAAACACGTACTTTTAAGGCCAGCGGAAAAATTCTTGAAGCTCGGCAGAGAAAAAAGTTGCATAATCAAAAGCCTGGATGTACATGGCGTACACAACCATATTGCTGTTAAAACAAAAGTTTCAACATATTCTTAACAAACAAATTATTAAAATTCAAAGGCTTTACATTATAAGTAATACATTCAAACACAAAGTGACAGTAGCTTCTATCAGTTTTTAGCAATACAGAAGCAAATAAAAACTTCTTCAAGAATGACATCGAAAAGACTGAGTAACGTAACATAATCATTTCTAGTAAATGAACATCACTTAATAATAATAATAATAATTCACGACAATTTATATGGCGCCGTAACACGGCCATGCCGTTACAAGGGCGCCTTATGTATGTAAACATGCATAAATACACATGCATATATTTGCACATGTATGGTATGTAAGCAAGTATGTATGCACGGTGCACGACTGCACGTGTATATATTACAATACAATACAATACAATTAGACATTTATAACGCGCTTTAACAAGACAAGTCTTGCACGAGAGCGCGTTGCACTGTGTTCTTAGTCATAGTATAATGAGAATAGATAAGTTTTTAATTTTGATTTAAATTGAGTAGCAGATGAACATTGACGGATTGTAGCTGGAAGACTGTTCCATTCCCTAGGTCCCGAGACAGCAAAAGAACGATTTCCAAACTTCCTCTTGGAAGTATTATGTATTCCTAAGTTCATAAGGACAAACGTATACAAGTGTATGTTTTCTTAACCCTTAGCGTGCCAGAGTTGCAGAACTGCGACATTTATAGCATTGCTCTCCGTGCCAGAGGTGCAGAATTGCACATTGTGGGTGCGTCCAGTAAAGTAGATGCCGTTCTGAAACTAGTGGTCTTTTGATGTAAATAAGGGCACCGTTAATTAGAGCAATAAAAGAGCTAAAAGTTTCCGATGGCCAGTTAAAAAAAAATTGGGACGTTTGGTGGGGTAAATAGACCCGAAAGTGGGGGATTTTCTCACGGTGATTCTCCATGGTTACATCCCAAATCCGACCGCCGTATTTGTTATCCAGTACCTGGCCTCAGGTCCCGTTTGCAAAATGGTGTTGGGGAGTTTCTCACTTCCATTTGGTCAGTGGGTCCCTAGACATGAAAAATCACCGAAGTGCTTGTCGGCCATGACGCCACGAATGACGTAATCGCCAAATCCAATATGGCCGCCGTCGGCCATATTGGAAAAATCACCTTTCTTGTTTCTTAACGTATCTGCAAGTGTAATACCTCTAATGTAACTGATTTCGGTATGTAGAATTCATTTCTGAGGTTATTTTCGTCATTCGGGGTCAAAATCCAATATGGCCGACGAAGACATCTTTCATGTCTAGGGACCCACTGACCAAATGGAAGTGAGAAACTCCCCTCAGGCCAAGTACTGGATTATTAGCGTATCAGCAACATCTACGATTATTGTACATACCATTGTGCACGTAAAGCCTTAAACCTCATAACAACCATCCTTCTTAGCAACCATCCATCTTAGCAACCAACCCTCGTAAGCAAGCAATCTCAATTGCTTAAGCGCCCAGTTTTAAAGACGCTGCCTCTCTAGCAAAAAGCCCATTCAGCAACCAACTTCGTTAGCAACCAGCATCCTTAGCAACCAAATTCCCCAGCAACCGGCCTTCTTAGCAACCAGCCTTATTAACAACCAACCTACTTAGCAACCAACGTAAAGGTCAGCCTCAGCATCTTTAGCAACCGTCCTTCTCAGCAACCAGCCTTAACAGCCACTCTCCTTAGCAACCAGACCCCTTAGCAACCGTCGTCCATAGCAACAAGTCTCCTTATTAACCGCACTCCTTAGCAACCAGGCTCCTTAGCAAACGGAACTCCTTAATAACAACTCTCTAGCAATTGCACTCCATGGCAACCAGCCTCCTTAGTAACCACAATCCTTAGCAACCAGCCTCCTTAGCAGTCCTTAGCAACTGTTCCTTAGAACTCTCGGGTTACTAAAAAAGCGATTGCTAAGGAGGCTGAGGTTGCTAAAGAGGCTGGTTGCTAGGAAGAAGTTGTCCTTAGCAACCGTTGCTAAGGAGATTTGTTGCTAAATAGGTTGGTTGCTGAGGAGAACTGGTGCTAAGGAGTGTGATTTGCTCAGAAGTACCGTGCTAAGGAAGCTAGTTGCTAAGGAAAGTTGTCCTTAGCAACCGTTGCTAAGGAGAGTTGTTACTAAGAAGGTTGGTTGCTGAGGAGAGCTGGTGCTAAGGAGTGTGGTTGCTAAGAAGTACAGTGCTAAGGAGGCTGGTTGCTAGGAAGAGTTGTCCTTAGCAACCGTTGCTAAGGAGAGTTTTTGCTAAGAAGGTTGGTTGCTGAGGAGAGCTGGTGCTAAGGAATGTGGTTGCTAAGAAGTGCGGTGCTAAGGAGGATGGTTGCTAAGGAAAGTTGTCCTTAACAACCGTTGCTAAGGAGAGTTTTTGCTAAGAAGGTTGGTTGCTGAGGAGAGCTGGTGCTATGGAGTGTGGTTGCTAAGAAGTGAGGTGCTAAGGAGGCTGGTTGCTAAGGAAAGTTGTCCTTAGCAACCGTTGCTAAGGAACGATTTTGCTAAGAAGGTTGGTTGCTGAGGAGAGCTGGTGTAAGGATAAGGATAGTTGCTAAGGAGTGCGGTTGTTAAGGAGGCTGGTTGCTAAGGAGATTGGTGGCTAAAGATATTGGTTGGTGAGATTGGTTACTAAGGAGATTGGTTTTGGAGACTGGTTGCTAAAGAGGCTGAGGTTTACCCTGAAGCTGATTTTTAACGAGGTTGGTTGCTATGGAGATGGTTGCTAAGGATGCTGGTTGCTAAGAACAGCGGTTGCTAAGGAGTGCTGTTGCAAAGTATGCTTGTTGCTAAGGACACAGGGTGTTTAGGAGGCAGTTTGCTGATGAGACTGAGGCTGATCGTAAGCCTGATTGCTAATAAATGTGGTTGCTCAGGAGTTCGTTACTCAGGAGTTTGGTTGCTAAGGAGTACAGTTGCTAGGGAGTCTGGTTGCTAGATCTGTGGTTGCTAAGAAGGCTGGTTGCTAGAAAGACCTTGAATCTGGTTGCAAAGAAGGCCTGTTGCTAAGTAGGCTGGTTGCTAAACCTTAGCGACTGGCCTTAAAGCTGTGAAGTGAAGAACGGTGGTAGCTAAGGAGTCTGGTTGCTAAAGGGCTGGTTTCTAAGGAGGCCGAGTTTACTCTTTCTGGTTGCGGATGTATGCCGCCACAATACCTGTTAAAATAAGAAGTATAACCATTATGTGCTGTCTTTTATTATACGCCATAATTATATTTTTATGTATTATTTATATAGCACCTTTTCAACCACCACACCTAAATAGAACAAGCTCGTACCAGCAAATACAAGACACATAATTTTACAGAATTCAATTCTAAACAAATTTTATGTTTACATTTTAGCTCTATCTTCAGTATTTTATGAGATATAATGTTTTTACCGTTAATGAATTAAATTGACCAGAACTTGCAAAAGAATCTGGCCGTGGTCAGAATAAAGGCCAAAAATATCTGGCATGAAAGAAATTGCTACCTTGTTTTTGATAACTACTTTAACAAGCTTACAGATAGCCATTTGCATTTCACTGGATCCCAAGCAAGTTTCTACAGGACCTTTGCCCGTACGAACACCAGGTCAATTTGCAATCAAATGTTCCGGTCCCACCATATGGAACTCACTTGCTATGGACATTCATTCAGTACGAGGTTTACTGTTGTTTAAGAAGCAGGTGCAACAGTTTCTGAGCTTATAATGATTGCTCACTGCAGTTATATAAAATTACGAATACATAGGATTCATTTAGTTAAGTTTGTTGTCTTCATGTCTTGTTCGGTTGTAATTCTCTTACTGGTATGCCACTAGTGGTAATTGATGTCCGGTTACGGCGGTTAGATGGAATTGGACACCTATTATGTTTCACATTCTTTGACGTAGGTTTTTGTCATCAAGAGAGATGTGATGTGGTGGTGGATGGAGATGAGAGCCGCCGTGGTTGAGCCCGTTGGTTGGAAGGTGTATTGATCATGCAGGAGGTGTGAGGCCGGGCGTAAGTTGAAGGAATATGGACGAGCTCTTGCTCCACTAACCAGGAGAGGATCGGCACAATGGAGATCAGCCAAAAATCTGCTGAGGCCACCGGTGAGTCGACTTTGGCCATGGGACTGATGATGGGAGTTTTCCATTGTGTTGGAACATGGGAATGAGAAAGCGAGAGGTTAATGGTGTAGGCGACAGTGGCAGCGAGTCAGAGAAATCAGGTTGGCGACCAATCCACCCCTTCCAACGTATGCCGCAGGTGAAATATTCTTATCTCTGTTGCAAAGGGTTGGTTGTCGTGTGCTGTGCTTCGTTGGACAGGTCGACCGAGGCGGTGTAGATACCTTCGGCAATAGTCGGAAGATTTGTTTGAGACTGTGATCAACAAAATGAATGTTAACTTCAAAGGAAGTTATCTGTCAAAATCTTGACTAAAAGAACAGTTCACATATCAAAGTTAATTACGTACCCTTCAAGTTGTGATGCCGCCCAAAAGCAGAAAATTACTTTCGCCATCCCAAACCATCTGACAAAGAAAAGCCTAATGATAAAAAAAAATTAGAAAATCTATTATTCTTACCATTAGAGAACTGTTCAAAATAGGGAAGTTAAACGGTAATCGGAAATCCGATAATCAGTTTCGAAAATGATTATTGTTTTTATTATTTACAAAACCATAATCAAATTCATTTTTAAAATCATTTTCATACTAAAAATTACAAGAAATGCCAGAAAAAAACAATTCATTCATTTGTTTAGTGCAGGTGTGGGCAACATTTTGAACTGGCCCTTCCCATATCTTCATATTAGCCTTGTAACTGGCACTTGGGACCTTTTATCCATTTTATGTATTTTTAAAACTGGATTAACTTAAAACATATTTTGAAGACCAAAATTCTTTCGGTTTTTTATTGTATTGTAGAACTGTAGGTCATAGGATAATTAGGTTTTATCAGAAGGGTTATCTTCATTTGCTTTAACGGTTATTCTTATATTTAAGTTAAATGTTGTCCATGGTCTCTTTAATATAATAGTTATTGGGTCTTTAATTGCACTTACTTAGACCAGTACCGTCTATGTCTAGATCTAATTATTTATAGCCCAAGATAGCTCCCACGATGAAGCAGATGAGTTTTTGTGTAGCTCTTGTCCCTTCCTTGCAGTGAGTTCAACCAACAGGTCCAACACGTTGTTCGTTGCTGATCTAGTGCTTGCAGATTAAGTGACCATAGCTGAGTCATTCATTTCGTGATGAAACTTGTTTATTCGTTTTTTGAAGAAGGTACCACAGTTGTTCCTTAGCGATGAACCCAACTCTTCAGCGTGACAGAAGAATGTTCTTTTGATAGTTCGTGACTGTCACGACGATCGAACTTGTGACACGTCGTTAACCACGTTCGAAGCTCTCTGTCTGAGCATAGCCACTCCTCGCGGCTCAGTAACACTTCTTACCGTTTACAGACCTGGCTCAACTCCTCCTACTGGACAATTCTTTGAGGAATTTTCATCCGTTCTAGAAAGCCTCATTACTCGCAATAGCCAGCTCGTCATCCTCGGAGACTTTAATCTTCACCTTGAAGATCCTACTTCTCCTACCTCCTCTCGTTTCCTCGACCTCCTTACCCAGTTTGGCCTACGTCAGCATGTTGGCGAGGCCACACACCGCTCGGGTGGCTTCCTCGACCTCGTCATTACTTCTGACGATGATCGGATCGACGATCTACAGATACTTCCTCCAACGCTCTCTGATCACTCGTTCGTTCAATTCATCCTTCCATCCATCCATCTTCAACCTATCCACTCCGTTCGGATGCTGCGGGGGTGGAAATCCTTCGATTGCCAGGCTTTCAGCGCTGGCCTCCGCAACTCCCACCTCTTCTCGCCTCATGAGACTCTTGATGCTCTCACCGTCGACCAATTGTTCGACCTCTACACCTCCACCACAACGCTCTTGCTGGATACGATGCTTCCTCGTCGCAGCGTCAGGACCCGTCTTCGACCGTTGGCGGTTTGGTTCGACGGAGAATGCCACCAGTCACGTCGCCGCGCCCGTTGCGCTGAGAGACGATTTCGCCGTTCCAAAGATCCAAGCGACCGTCTAGTCTGGATAAAAAAACTGCGTGCCCTCCATCGTCTCTACCACCAGAAGGAGGCCGCATACTGGGAACAACTCGTCGCTCGAAATGCCAAGAATCCAAAGCGCCTTTGGTCCTCCATCTCTGGACTTCTCGGTCGACCATCTCGACCTTCGGAGATTCCTGCCTTTTCTGCCGATGACTTTCTGGACATGCTCACCGCGAAGACTGACCGTCTTCGCGCATCTACGACAGACGCTCCTCCTCCAACATTCTCCTCAACGACGTCTGTCTTCGAAGGCTTCCGACCTATTGTGGAGTCGGATCTCTGCTCGGTTTTTTCTTCTGTGAATTTAAAATCGTGTGAATTAGACTCTTTACCTCCTTTTATTATAACTGACATTCTAGATGATATTGCTCCTTTCTTTCTGTACCTGTTTAATAGATCACTTTCTGAGGGTTGCATCCCTGCCTCGCAAAAACGAGCCGTAGTCTTTCCTGCACTCAAGAAGGCCAATCTTGACCCTAACCTCTGTCAAAACTATCGACCCATTTCAAATCTATCTTTTCTGTCTAAGACTTTAGAACGACTAGTATCGTTGCAACTTCTCCCCTATCTTGAGCACTCGGGACTCCTTCCTTCCCACCAGTCTGGTTACAGGGCTTACCACTCAACAGAAACAGCCCTACTCTCCTTGCTTTCTGATATATATTCAGCTGTTGACAAGTCTCAAGTTACTCTTTTGGCTCTCTTTGACGTCTCCGCAGCCTTTGACATGGTCGACCATGAAATTCTACTACAACGGCTTGAGACCTCCTGTGGACTCAAGGGTCCTCCTCTCCTTTGGCTTCGGTCCTACTTGTCTGATCGCACCCAAATGATCATCTCTGGTGACTCCAGGACTCAGTGGGTCCCTGTTATTTTGGGTGTTCCTCAGGGTTCTGTCCTAGGCCCGCTCTTATTCATTTTATACACAGCTAATATTCCCTCTCTTTTCCCTAACCACTCTGCGACTGGCCACCTTTTTGCTGATGATGTCCAAGCTTGTGTCCATGGACCCCCTTCTGCTCAACTCCTTCTCGCTAGTCAGAGATTGACATGGGGAATTTCCCCGCGGGGAAACCGCGGTAACCGCGGTAAATCCCGCGGTAATGGGGACAACAATTGCGGTAATACCGCGGTAATGGGGACAACAATTGCGGTAATACCGCGGTAATGGGGTTTACTCTCGCGGTAATACCGCGGTAATGGGGAATGAGCCGGCAAGAAACCCGGGTGATGTTAAGAACTTGAGAACTGATAAGGAGATTTTCTTATTTCCTGAAGCCTTCTAATCAGAAATGGTCATGACTTGGTTAATGCAAACTGTCGACAAGATAATAACAGACTAATGCAGTCAGCAATACAAATAGCTTTGTAAGCTAAAATGTGCTATTTTTAAAATTATAATTGGTGTAAACTTTTGCGGGAATGTGATGTCGTCCTGCGGGGATGGGGTGGGGATGGGGAGAAAACCTGCGGGGATGGGGCGGGGATGGGGGACAAACCCTGCGGGGATGGGGTGGGGATGGGGACGACTTACTTGGTGCGGGCGGGGATGGGGACGAGATTGTCTCCCCCATGTCACTCTCTTCTCGCTAGTCAAATTGAGGCTCTCTCCCAAGATCTTCATCTCTGGATGTCTTCTAATCGTCTTTCCTTAAACTCTTCTAAAACCCAGCTAATTTGGTTTGGAACTCCTCAGCAGCTCAAAAAACTTGACTATGCATTACTCTCTGAAAGGTTTCCTCGTTTTACCTTTTCGTCTAGTGTCCGAGACCTGGGTGTCACTCTAGACAGTTCTCTAACTTTTACTGAACACATTGCCATGCTTACTCGCTCTTCCTACTTCCAACTAAGGCGTCTCAGGGCTATTCGCAAATCTGTTTCTTCCTCGACCTTTACCTCAATTGTCCACGCTTTCGTCTGCTCTCGAATAGACTACTGTAATTCTCTCCTTGTTGGTCTCCTTAAGGTTCGGCTATCTCCTCTACAGTCAGTACTTAATGCTGCTGCTAGACTGATTGCTCGTCTTCCTCGATTCTCTCACATCTCTACATTCATGGTTGAAGAACTTCACTGGCTCCCTCTATCTGTCCGAATACAATTCAAGGTTCTTATTTTAGTCCTTAAGTCTCATCTGGGTCTTGCTCCGAAGTACCTTTGCGACCTCATGCTTCGCCCACACTCTGCCACTTCGCTGCGTCCTCTCCGATCCTCTGATCGGCTTGACCTTTTTGTTCCTCGTGTCAGGACTGCAATGGCTCAATCCAGATCCTTCGCCTGCATAGGTCCTTCTCTGTGGAATGGACTTCCTCCACCGGTTTGCTCTGCCATCCTTTCTGGTAGTCTCTCCTCATCTTTTCGAAACTAAAATCCTGCCTTTTCTCTCGGGTTGCTCGCACTGGGAGCGCTTCTGAAAGGCTTTTGCTGTGAGAAGCGCTTTATAAATAGCCAAATACAATACAATACAATACAATATTACAGTTCACAAAAGCGCAGTTAAACCATAAGCTTGCACATCGTCCAACTAGCTTCGTTCGACGATTACACGGAGAAAACTCCAACCAAAAGTCATATCCCTCTGGTACTGTCTGGCAGGTTATATGCAACTATAATAGCCAACTAGTTACAGATCTAGAACAGCTATGGCTCAGTAGGGTGGTCCAGCAACCATAGAGAAAAGTTTAAGTTTGTGGAATTATTTCTCCACAAGGCTTATTTTTGTCCACTGGGTATAGATAGTTTGCCTGTTAAATTTCAGCCTAATTGTGCAACATTTAGAGGTCAACCCATTCTCAACATTTTACTTGTGTGCTAATGTGTCTTTTTGTCATGTTGACAATGGAAGAAAAGAGTGTTCACTGGCAGGACCGTTATTGCTGCACTAGAACGGCAAAATGTTGTCCGACATTAATGGATAAAAAGAAAACATGGACCGCATAGCTGCTGTTGTCACTGGAAATGGTCAGGAAAACTTGTGACAATTCCAAAAATGGAGAGGTGCAGGTGACTCTAAGGCCAAGACCTGTGTTGAAGTAACTGAGAAATAGACTCTGGATTCACAGATCAAAGGCCTCGTATTTGACATAACAACCAGCAACACAGGGCTTCATAAAGGCACATGCTTTAGAATTGAAAAGGCTCTGGGAACTGAAATGGTCTGGCTTGCATGCTGTCAACACGTCATGAAAGTCGTCTTGTTAAATGTCTTCCTGTCTCTGTTTGGTCCAACCGAAGGTCCATCAACTGCGATATTCAAGCGATTTAAGTAAGAATGGCCATCAGTGAACCAAGATGCTTCTTTCGCAGCAACTGATGAACTATTTCAGTATCCATTATTGAACAAACTGCGACAGGAAGTGCTCGGCTATTTACCAGGTGCTCTTGAAACCCAGCAGCCAAGGGACGATTATCAGGAATTTCTACGTTTATTTTCTGGTTTCTTGGTGAGCTGAAGGCAGTGAATCATTTTGAGCTCCAGGTCCAACGCATCACGCCAGATGGATGGCAAAAGCCATTTATGCTATGAAAATATTCCTTTTTAAGACTCAATTCAAGTTGACTGCTCGTGAATGCAAGAAAATCACAGATTTGGATCTGTTTTTTCAGCCTTGTTTATGTCAAACAGTGGAACGAAGCACCGCGTCGAATCCGAGCCCCTCTCAATGGCATCAAATTTTTATCAGTTCTGAAGACCTACCCAAACCAGGCTGCTGTTAGCAAAGCACATCCAGCATTTTCAAGGCACCTCTGGTTTCTGTCTGAAGATCTGGTGGTCATAGCCCTTTTGATGACAGTGTCTCATCAAAAATGAAAGAAAAGATATTACGAAATCTGCAATCTGCAACGGCCAGCATTATCAGACACCCCTCGGCATGTGCAGTTGACAAGTGAATCTGAACAGCTGAAACTGGAAGATCTGGTGACAGAAAGGACATCTTTCTTTTATGTCCTAATGGAAAAAGGCAAAGAAAAGACTCAGTTGTTTATCGAGAAACCACCAGAACAGATTTAGCGAACTGGCTGCACGCATGACAGTGGTGAATGACGTAAATTAACTGGGAAACAGTCTTATCGAAAAGTACAGTGACATGCAGACAAAGAAAGAGGAACAGAAACAGTTTATTCTTCAGCTGGTCGCAAATCATCGCAAGATTTTACCATCTCCATCCAAGACAGCGCTCATGTCATAGTTTTAACCATTGCGGAACAATAATCTATTTTTGTTGAGATAACATAAAAGTGCCAAATGGGTTGACCTCTAAATATTATTTGTTTTCATTAAAATTTTGCATGATTGTTATAATCATGATAAAGAACAAAACTAGCCTTGTGGACAACTGAAATCTGTTACTTTATTTTTGTGGACCACCCTAATGGCTCAGTCCCGGTCCTCTACCTCAATTGGTCCCTCTCTTTGGAATGCGCTGTCTCCATCCACTCGCTCTCGAATTCTAGCTAGTAACCTCTCTTCCACCTTTTCTTTTCTCAAAACCTTTTTCTTTTCTATGGCCTTGCGCGCACTGAGAGCGCCTCTGAATGGTTCACCCTATGAGAAGTGCTTTATAAATGTTTGAATACAATACAATACAATACAATACAATAGATCGTTCTGTCGAAATCGTGACGTTATTCTGACCGACTAGGAGAAGATTTGCCATTAATCTTCCGACTGACATCCCATGTCAATAAAGAACGGCCTCCCAGCCTCTCCAACCAGAATCTTCGAGAGCGCATGCGCGGCAGACGAGATTTCATCCAAAAAGTTCCAACACAGCATTTGTAACCGCGCATTACGGTGAATTTTCCACAACTTATTCTGATTATGTCCTTAAATGTATTGGTCACCTCAGAGTGGCCACAGAAATAAGATTTCAAAATTCCCTCAGTTTTCCAGGTTTTCAGAGGCGTTTTTTTTAATTTTCCAGAATACATTTTAATCACTTTCTTATTATGTATAAAGATTTAAAATTGATTTTTTGTGTGGCTTTTGATCAGCTATATGGCTGTTGTATGTTTATTACCATGTCTGTACACAAAAATGCGGTAGCAATTGGTCAATTATCTTATCTTATCTTTTGAAATTAATACTTACAATCTTTCAAGGAGAATTGCCGTATGTTGGGCCATATTAAAGCAGCTTCCTGCCTCCAGAATATCTCTAAGAAAATTCCATAGAGCCGTGATGCAAGTTGTCATGATGTACAGTCGGAAAACCCTGTCATAATACAGAAAAACCATAAACTTAATAGAAGTCAAATAGGTCATTTCAACATGTCCTTGTATTTACTTCAAATCAGAAACTATTGAGAGTCTTATCTGATCCTACCTAGGCCAGTTTTCCTAATAACGACTAATTCTAGGTATTATTGACCCCAAATTAACCCCAAAATGTAGTAGATTAGTTTCTCGTAGACCTAACTCATGCCAACAAAGTTCTGCAACCGTAGTTTCTATATAGTAGCTCGTGTTGAGCATTTCATCTCTTCATTTGTAGTCAGCCTTGGAGTGTCTGATGTTTTCGTGTTACCTTACAACAATAGTTCCTTCGCACAACAGAAGTTCCCTTCTCGCAATAAGTGTTTCTTCTGCACTTTGAAACATACTTTATACACTAAGGTCATGTGTTTCGCAACTTAGAACTTACAAAACAGTCTCTACATCAGAGGTTCTTAAGCTTTTTCGGCACACGACACACCTAAACTTGCAAATAAATTTGGCGACACACCATGCAATAATAATATGTGATTATCGTTAAACTAACAAAAATTAAAGTTAAACCAGTTTATTTATTGAAAATTTTAAATTGTTAACATTTTAGATTACCTTGAAGGGGCGCTATATAAAAGCTCATTAACAATAATTTGTTGAGGTTGAAACGTCAACTTGGTCTGCAAAGGCTCGTCAGTCACTCTAGGCTTGCCTGACTAGCTTGCTTAGAGTAACACAGGGAGGAAATCCGATCGACGTATTCGCTGACCGTAGATTTGGAACCGACCTGGGCTGATGAACCAAAGTCTTCCGTGCCCACCTTCACGTGGTGCAGACTGTTAGTACCCTCTAGGGAATGCAAACCCGGGTTACCCGAACCCGGGTAACCCGGGTTACCCGGCTTTTTTCCAAACCCGAAACCCTGGTTTGAACGCGATTGAAACCCAGGTTCGACGGGTTTGAAAATCGTAAAACTTTCACCGTCCTTCACGGTGTGAAGGACGGTGAAGGACAATAATTTGTTGAGGTTGAAACGTCAACTTGGTCTGCAAAGGCTCGTCAGTCACTCTAGGCTTGCCTAGCTTGCTTAGAGTAACACAGGGAGGAAATCCGATCGACGTATTCGCTGATCGTAGATTTGGAACCGACCTGGGCTGATGAACCAAAGTCTTCCGTGCCCACCTTCACGTGGTGCAGACTGTTAGTACCCTCTAGGGAATGCAAACCCGGGTTACCCGAACCCGGGTTACCCGGCTTTTTTCCAAACCCGAAACCCTGGTTTGAACGCGATTGAAACCCAGGTTCGACGGGTTTGAAAATCGTAACTTTCACCGTCCTTCACGGTGTGAAACTCACAAATGCAGAGTAATGGAAATATAACGAGAACAGTGGTTGATAACGGGTTTACGTAATACAACTTCTAACTACCTTTTTATCGGCTCATTCCATATCTTTATTGGTGACTTCGTATGAGTGTTGCTTCCCATTTCACACGACCAGTGACTAATGTTGAGTGTTTTGACACGTCGGCGTCGTAGCTTCGAATTCGTAAATAATAGCAGTAAACTGTTTTTATTTGAATTTAGTGATTTCAGACACAAATCCCAACAATGTCTAAATCAGCAAATGTAAAGGGTGGTGTTTGGGATCATTTCGTTCACGATTCTGAGGGCCAGACGGCTCAATGTCAGTTATGTAACTCGCAGCAAAAATTGCCAGCGGTGCAACAAGAAATATGCATAGGCTATTCATCTCGGGTCCAAGCATAAGATCATTTCGTTCACGATTCTGAGGGTTAGTTCTGAAACACAAGGACGTTGGTGACCCTTGTCGTTCTGACGAAGCCAATGACGGTAGGCCTCTTAGTCCAAGCACAATCACAGGCAGCGATATGTCTCCAAAGCAGCATCTACTTTAGTAAGTAGATGCTGCCAAATTTGGTTGCTGAGTAGGCCTAACAATAACTAAATTATCTTCTGAAAGCAAATGGGCAGGCACTGGAATTGTATTGTATTGTATTTGATCATTTATAAAGCGCTTCTCATAGCATATTAAAGCCTTTCAGAAGCGCTCCCAGTGCGAGGTACTCCGAGGAAAAAGGAAGGTTTTAAGGTGAGAGAAAGAAGTAGAGATGCTACTAGAGAGGATTGTAGAGCGTAGAGAAGGTGGAAGTCGATTCCATAGAGAGGGACCTATGCACACAAAGGATCTGGATTGAGCCATTGTGGTCCTAACACGGGGAACAAAAAGATCAAGCCGGTCAGAGGATCTGAGAGGACGCTTTGACGTTGCGGAATGGCCTAAAGCTGAGATGTAGACGATTAAGCTGTCATTTAACAATTATTTTTATAGGCCTATGCAATGTTTCTCTCAGACAGAACGCTCCGGAACGGCATTCCGTGAATTTTTTCAAGCTGCTAAAAATTATTTTATTTACTTACATTTTTAATAAAAATTAGTTAGTTAATTTAATTTAATTTCAGCGTTTTCAGTGTTTATTGGTATTCAAGATGCTATAAAATTAGAGGCTCAGGTTTAGGCCTTCGGAATCCTTGCAATGTCCTCCATAACTGTTCTGGAATTGTTAAGTTTCGGAACATTTTTTATTGAAAAACACTGCTTATATAAAAAAAAATATCGCGATTATCCTAAAGTTTTCTTTTTATGCAAAATTCTTGACTGTTGGAGAACGTTGGACTTGTAGCTGCATACGACGACGTTGTTCTTACGCAAGAAATAGTGCAGTAATAATATTTATCATGTAAAATTTGTTAACCCGTCCAAACCCGGGTACCCGGGTTTTCACGGCGGTCAAACCCGAAACCCGGGTTTCGAAAAAAGATTCCGGGTTTGCATTCCCTAGTACCCTCCCTTAAATGGGTAGGAGAACGAACGAGCACGGCAGGCAAAACCAGGAGAAGGCAATGGCAAACCACCCCTGTTAACATGCCAAGAAAACCTTTATGAATCAAGCTAATTCAAACAAAGTCGTACGTCGCAGATGGTGAGACTCCCAGGCCGGAGTGCGACTGACGAGATACATGAAACAACCGGAATGAATTTGGCAGAACTGAGAGATGCGACGGCGGACAGAAGGAAATGGAGAGGCTTGATCATGATGGTCGCTAGAGTTCAAAGAACTGACAGCACAAGCAAAGCAAGCAAAACAATAATAATAATAAACATGTATGCTGCTTTATGAGATCTACATTGAGCCTAAAGCTAAGTAAAAACATCAGAATTTTAAATGTAATGACACATACCTGTGATTGACGCACAAGATGTGTAAGATTGCCGATGCATAGAATCCGGATATTTCAATGGACTTGTTCTGAATATACAAATACACAAATAACACATAATAGCTAAAACACAATTTAGGTCCACATTTAATCGCATTTCCTTGCTTCACATTGAGTTAGGCATTACACACAGATCTATGTCCTTACTTCTGATGCTTCTAATTATTAGCAGTACGATCCATGTCTATATCTATTCCAGTACTTCCCAAACTTTTTACAACCACGACCCAGTTTTTAGAACGACAATCTATTGCGACCCACATAGCTTTACTGGAAAAAGATTCCAAGAAAGAAAAAACCATATTTTTGGCCATTGAACACAATTTTACAAAAACCTCGATCTATTTCTCAAAGTGAGGCATGTTTGAAGGGTTGCGCTTGTTGCTGGTTAGGCTACCGTTGATGATGGCATTTACGTCCACGTCAATGCGAGCTATTTTCAGGCGCAAGGATATCGACAGTTGCAGTTTTTCTAAATTTAGTTTTGATTTTGAAAAATTGGAGTGACTGGTTTTTCAAGTCGGGATGTTTTGTGTCAATATGTCGAGACAATTTCTTTTGGCACATGCTCTTGTTTGCAAGTACTTCACAGCAAAGAACGCACTGCGACCTGGGATCTTCTTCATCTCCATTCCACGAAAATCCGACTTTAAGTAGTCTTCGTTTTGATTGCTTTGAATTCGTTGTTTAAGGCTCGTCCTCATTGATTGTCGCTGTTGCGTTCTTTGTCATCCAGTTATCCATAATGCAGAGTATAAATGACGAGGAGACAATAATAATAATAAAATAAAGAACGTGAGTAACGCTGATGTCTGTAGATACACTGTTGTAGCCTCTAGCAATGGAAATGTTCTGCCATCTAACCACAACGTACATAAATCTCGAGGACGTCCACATACTGGATGAAGCTACCATTAGGTTCTCGATGGCCCAGTTAGCTACATTGGTAAGAACGTAGTTACGTAGGGTGCATCCCATACTCCTCTGTGTAAGAGAGCGTGTGGATCGCGGTTCGCCTTCCGATGCTGACTTATTTAAGAGATTTAAATCTCGGGCTAGCACGGTCCTTGCATGGGGACCCTAAATAGCGTAACGTCCATTCAAACAGGCGAGCGGTGGTGAAGGATCTAACCCGATCAATGCATTGAAAAAATTAGCGGGGTCGACATCATATATAGTCTACGGTCGCTACAAACAACGCGAACATTTAGGCTACATTTCTCGAGTTAGATGTGCACTAGATGGCAACATTGAGCTGCGGCCGATTGCCTATCTAAGTTTCACTGTGGACGTTGTCGAATCCTGAATCCAGTATATCCGTATATCACGTGCCTTCATTTTTGACCATTTTCAAATTTTTTCCCCTTTTTAACTTTCTCATTTTTTATCATTTTTATATATATTAAAAATCACATATCAAAAACTTTTTGCGACCCACCAAAAATCGGCTCGGGATTCGAGCCATGTATCGAACTGCACATTTTTGTAAGATAACTATTTATAAGTTGAAGCACAAACTATATTGCGATATGTTAAATATGGGTAGGTAAGGGTTAATATAGTGGTTTTCGGATTTGGGGTGGTACTAGCTGCGAAGTGTGAGATACTATATCAATATTTTTGGCTATTTTGATGGATATGTTTTATGTGTTCATTCATTCATTCATTCATTAGATTTATATAGCACCTCTTCAAGGGAACTACTCAGAGGTGCTCCTGACTCCGGCAAAAAAGAACAGTTTTCAGGTTAATATAGAATAAGTCAGAGAGCATTCTGGGAAGCAGGCGCAATTCCAAGGGCAGCCCATTCCAGACGGTCGGGCCCACCACTGAGAAAGCACGATTTTGCATAGTAGCTGTGCGGCAAACGGGACAATGAGCACTCCTCCTCCCAGAGGAGCGAAGGGAGCGACTACCCTGGACGCCCGATACGGGACAATAGAGGTCCCGCAGATAGGATGGGGCAAGGCCCAACTGACATCGCCACACCAGGGAGGCAATCCTGTACACAATGCGCTGGCGGATAGGGAGCCAGTGTAAGGTTTCCAGCATGTAGTTAGACACATGGTCGAATTTGGGTATTCGGCCAATAAGGCGCACCGCAGAGCGGAGCACGCGGTCGAGGCACGCCAGCCGACCAGACGGTAGGCCGGAGTAAAGAGAAGAGCAGATGTCAAGTCGAGCACAGACAAAGGAATGCAGTAAAGTGGTTGCAGCACTGGGAGTCAGTGAGCGTGCGACGGTGCGAAGCTGACGCAACTGGTAAAAGCAATTGGAATATAAGAATGCAACAGTCGTCAGCAATTTTGGCCAAGAGCAGTGTTGCCAGTTCTTAAAAAAACCGACTTAAGGAAGAAAGTTCCAAAGACAACGTCCAGCAACTGAAAAAGCTCATTCACCAAGAACAGTTCTTGTTTTAGGTATGACCAGAGAAAGATAATCAAATGACCTTGTTGAAAAATGATAACTCTGTGGATTACGATATTTTAATGGGAATATAATAATCGATCTGTAATGCAAGCTGATGCTGACAAGAACCATTAAGCACTTAAAATATATCAAGGCACTTGTAAATTGTGTTTTAAGTACTTGTAACATACCGGAAGATCAGACTCCCAGATGGTCAAGATACGGAGGAAAAGAACCATCACCAGTACAGACATAACATACTGGTCGTTAGACCTGAAATAAAAAGTGCATCGTCAGCATATTATCAGTCAGAATTTTAAAAATTTCTAAGCATCAGCATTGTCACCATCACCATCACAAGCAGAAATCACTACCCTCGTTCAGGCCAGATTATTAGCAACATTCTTACGACCCTTCCTCTATTTTTGTGGATATGTGCTAATACGGGAACCATAACTGTTTAATGTAACAGGTAACTCCTGATCCAGAATGCATACGTGCCACATATGTTCATATAGGACTGTCCAATCAAAAGTTACAATAGTTTACATATTTCAGATGGCTGGTGGAGGTTCGAACCCCCACGTTGCAAGAAGTCTCATTTTTTTGTCTGAATGCTTTTCCGTCAGACCCTTACCTTAAAATCGGTACTGAAAACGAAAGTTTTGCATCATTTTGAAATGAAAAGAGCAAAATACTCAAGCATGCAGCCCCCTACTAGAATAAGCTGGTCTCCTTGATGCAGCTTTTGTGTTGCGCTGAGAAATTTGGAAGATTTACATTACATGGTAACAGGACAATAAACTCCAGACAATAGACCCAAGACAATAACAATTAGTAGACACATAACCCCCGGACAATTACTCCTATACTGACAAAGAGTGAAGGATGTTTTCAGTCGAACGTCGGAAGTTTTCATCCAACCATTTGGAAGTTCAACAATTTAATTTAGCATTACAACAAGTTCACTGCAGCCAATTTCTGGCTGATCACCCATCACAACCTCCAAGGAAGAAGTATGCTGACTCCATTGCATGGATTCTGGCCGTCATTAGCAACTACAATGAGTGCAATGTTCTTGGCTATCTACGTGGAATAGCTCTTTTTAAGTTCGTCAAACTAATTAACAATAAACAGCATTTAATTTCATACTGTGACATTGCATAGTTCTCTAGTTCTCTTATATGTCTAATAAATTACAATATAAACTGTCTGATTAATATACATTATTTGTATATTTATATAATTAATATATCAGTATAGTGGGTAATTGTCCGGGGGGGTATTGTCCGGGGTTATTGTTTCGGGGTTATTGTTCGTGGGTTATTGTCCTAGAACCACATTACATTACTTTCATTCATTCATAACTTTATATAGCACCATAAATTTATATACTACCACAAAGTTCACCATTCACTGCCGCCACCACCACGATCATGAACACCACCAATGTGTGCTGTAATGTACATTGCATGTTACATTATATAAATAATTTACTACAGGTAAGTACTGTAAGATTTACATCATAAAAAGCAAGATTTCAAAAATACTTACGAGTAAGATGGTGTTATTCCAGTGATGCTTTCTGTCCAGTTCTGGATAACAAATACCAATAACCATTTTATTCATGCCACTTAATTATTTTTTATTCAGTTAATGGCAAAACCAAACGACACACCGCAGCTGGGTACAGTAAAAGGGGACTAAAACTTAACTGAAATTATCTTCAGAACGTCTTTTTTGCTTAAAGATTGTGGGCCAGATTTGACTGATTGTTGATCAAGGATAAAATTATGGTCACCCTTTTCTGGGACTGGCAGAGTAAAGTCATGCAGCCTATGACAAAGGCTGTACTTGTAGTGTGCCAGCGGGGGGGGGAACAAACTGCATAGGATGTGGGTCTCATTTGACCTTGCAGCATGAAAGAGGTCCTCATCTGCCTTGGCAGCCCTCTAGTTGAGAGTGCATTTGTCGAAGCAGATCTACCGATATGCAGAAGATCGACAATCTTCTCCACCGGTAACTTCTCGCTATCAATCAAACATTTAAGCTGGAATACATGGCATGACAGATCTAGCACCCATTCCAGTCTGAAGAACCATCGAACGAATGCTCCATATACCAACTTGTCATACCGGTAGGTTTAACCTACCATACCATCCATTTCAAAGTTGATACAGCGTATGCCTTGCCCGACACCATACACCAAATACTATTCCACTTGTACAATGTCACCACAATTTCATCTGGAAACTCAATCACATGGTACAAATCTTGGGCCAAAACTTATCAATCAACACTGCCAGGGCACCTGGAATTCATCAATGTTAGCTGACTATTGTTGGGCATTGCAACAAGATGCACTGGACACTGATTACAAGCGAAAATCAACATCAAAACATTTTTGTACCATATGCAGGTCATACAAAACAACTTAAGATTGCAATAATAAGGCCTTCATACAATGGCCCAGCTAAATAACTGAAAGTTAAGTGACATAAAAAAAGTTACTTAAAAATCATTACCAGTCCGATGTTTATGAAGCACAGACACAAGACAAGGAATGATGCACTGGTTTTTTTGATAAAAAACGCAGCCTTCGCACGCTCCTGTGGGAGAGCTGACAACTGCAATTAAAAAAATTATAATCTGTAACCCTATGCTGTCATGGGGATGGAATTCCAGATGAGACATGATCATATTTACTATAAATTGGTTGTTTAATTTACTCAGAGCAATGTAACCAAACAAAGTAAAGTCATTAACCCCAAGCTATACTTGTGTAAAAAATAATGTAAAGAAGTGTAACTAATGATGAAGAAGAGCCGTTCCTTAAGAAAGTAAGTAAGTAAGTAAGTATATCCTTTATTATACCAATTGCTAACCACATTTTGGTTTACAAGAGAATCACATTTATGCCTCTGCATATGGGGGAGGGTGGCCAGTCCTCTCCCTCACCGTCTCATCTTCCCACCCACAGTATACGGTCAGTGTACTCTAGAGATTGACGTGGGGAAGATTGTCTTCTGCATAACTGTACTCAATATAGCTGAGTCTGATAGGTGGTGCATGTGGAACTGAAATCTCAAACCAAATTTTTTCTTTGGTGGGATTTGAACCCATGACCTATTGATTGACAGTCTAGCATGACAATCACTACACAACCGAGCTTCAAATTAATTGAATTTAACATTTAACATAAAAGCATTAAAAAGTAGCTTTTAAAAAAATTGAATTACCTTACACTTATTTACATTATCACTCATGTAAGCATTTCTGTGTTTTTGTCAGATTGTTTTTCTCAATAAACGAATATATATACCTATAACATTCAGATACACATACACACAGAACCATACATATTAACACTAACACATACTTACACACAGATATACATACACAATACACAGACCAGTGCACTTGTGCAGAGAGAACTTACTCTGGACATCAGTGGACAGCCATAAGAAAAAGAGCTTTAATTAAAGACGAAAAATCGAGAAAAAGTAAAAAATGAACATATACGTACAGCAGCAGCTCTTGATGCTCCAATGATAATGATATAAATCACTATGCAAAAAAGAATAATCAAAACAACAGTTCCAGTTACTATCGGCTCATCTTTTGGCTCTGAAACCGAAGAACATAACAATTGTAAACTTCAAATTTCTAACCTACTACTCTAAAGCTAAGTTAAAGGAAAAGGTGTGACATAACATAAACATAAACAGCAATTCTTCGACTGATTTGAAAGACATTGTTTCGTTTTGGCCTGTGGCATCCGACCCACTCACCGGTGTCGACAACTCCATCTCCTCCGTCGGACTGTCCTTCGGTTCCTTCCACACCGAACATTTGCCTCGCTACTCTCAATGTTCGATCGTTAACGAATAAACAAGTTCCTGTTGCTGATCTCATCACGGCGCATGGTCTCGACGTCCTCGTTGTCACGGAGTCGTGGCATCTCTCCTCTGCAGATGTTGCTGTCCGTCGCTCTGCCCTTTCTGGCTACTCGTTCCTCGACCGACCAAGATCGGAGGCGCAGGATTTAGTCTCATGGGGTGGTGGCCTGATCATATACCACAGTGCCAGCTTCAAGGCTTGGAGGATCGAGCTGCTACAGACTCCGACGAATTTTGAGGCTCTTGCGGCCTCAATTTCGTCGACACGTGGACCTACCATCTTCCTGGCCATCTACCGTCCCGGTTCTTCTCCTCCGTCTCCTCTGTTCTTCAGCGAATTCTCAACTCTACTGGAACAATTTGTCTTGTTTAATGCACAGTTGATCCTAACTGGAGATATCAACTTGCATCTGGAAGATCCTGCACGTTCAGAATCCGTTGAATTTGCAGCGATCATGGAACAATTTGGACTGGCTCAGCATGTTGTAATTGTAATTACGACGATTTATATAGCGTTGTTGGTAGCAAGCTACTTCTAGAACGCTTAACAAAACTGTCTACTGTCAGCGCAAATGTTAGTGCTCGTGGTTACGTAATAGATGCATTTTAACTGTTTTTAAAAGTCGGTAAACTTTTGGTTTCCTGAATGGGTGCAGGAAGACTGTTCCAGGCACGTGGACCAGCGACCCGAAAGGCTCGATCACCCGCTTTGGTTTTAGTGGCTGGCACAAAAACATCAGCGGACTTTGATGATCGCAGCCGCGACCTATTGACATCGTCCGAAAGGGGCCTGATCTTGTCAGCCAGGTAGCCTGGTGCACAGTTATTCATACATTTATGAACCAGGATGCAGAGTTTGAACTTGATGCGCTCGCCTACTCTCAGCCACTGAAGCTCGTCTTGTATCGTGGTTGAAATGTGGTCGAACTTTTTAAGTCGCAATACCAGACGAGCAGCAGCGTTGATGACCGCCTGAAGCCGAATGATACTGCGCTGTGGCAAGCCGGCAAAGGCGACATTGCAGTAATCAATTCGGCTCAGGATTAGACTTTGCACGAGGTGGCGAGTCGCATCCTGCGTGAGGGACCGAGACACAGACCTCAGCTGTCTTAGGATGCCGAAACTGGTCCTCACAAGTCCCGTGATGTGTGTAGTCATTGATAGGTCGCTGTCGAGGATAAGACCGAGATCGCGGACCTCGTTCTTCGGCTCGACAGCATCCGCACCAATGACGAAAGGACTGCGATCTAGTCTTTCCACTCTGCGTGAGGACGAACACCAGATGAATTCTGATTTGGATGAATTCAGCTGCAATCGATTGCATTTCATCCAGTCAGCAATGTCACTGATGCAGCTCACTGAGACGGACCGCAGATGCTGGACTTCGGTGGATTCAGGACGGCAGAAGCCATAAACCTGTGAGTCATCCGCATAGAGATGACCATGGAGACTATGTTTGGATATTATGGATAGGATGTCGGCAGTGTAAAGGAGGAAAAGAATGGGTCCCAGGACTGTTGCTGAGCCTACTCACAGCCTAGTTAGATGGCTAGACGTCATAGTCACCATGGATGACTGCCAGGTGACGGACGTCAACGTTCATCCGCCCATCCTATCCGACCACGGCCTATCGTGATGGCCTCCATTCCGTTCATCTACGAACCATCACTCCTCATAACTAGACGAATCCGTCTTTAGAAAAAGCTGGATCGCGATGCCTTCAGTTCAGCACTCCAAGCTAAACCTCTGTTCAACGACATTGAGGCTTCTTCTTCTCTGACTGCCTCAGAACTGTTCTGCTCGTATGAGGCAGTGATGTCAGAACTTTTAGACTCTTTTCTTCCGCTGCACAGTGCACACAGTTCAATCTCGAAATCATCCACTCTCACCATGGTTCCACGCCGACTGCAGGAAGCTTCGGCGGCAGTCTTGGCACCTCGAGCAAATCTACAGAAGAACGCGATTGCCATCGGACAGGACGGCCTGGATTCAATTCGTCCGGAGAATGCATTCTACTTATCGGGACAGAGAACGAGAATACTGGAAGACTATTATCATCAAGCAGTCCAAGGAACCAAAGAAGCTTTGGACCACATTCAATGGCCTTCTTGGTCGTCGCTCTTCAAGTATCCTCCGCCTTTCACTGCCGATGCATTCTGGGAACGATTCACTGCCAAGATCGAATCAATACGTACTGCTACGTCAACTTTTCCTCTGCCAGAATTCTCCGCCACGGATGCTCGTCTCTCCGTCCTCACTGAGATCACGAGTCTGGAATTGCGTGGTCTCATCCTAGCTGCTGCTCCGAAGACGTGCGAGCTAGACCCTGTGCCTACGTTCCTCTTCCAGGAGCTCGTTGATGACCTCCTACCATTTCTCACTCTGGTCTGCAACCATTCGATCTAGGAGGCCCATCTACCTACTTCGCAGAAGCGGTCTGTCCTCCTTCCAGACTTGAAGAGAGATGGACTGACTCGAGTGATCCTGCAAACTACCGCCCTCTTGCAATGTAACATTCCTCTCCAAAATATTAGAAATATTAGAATGAATTGTTGCTAATCAACTAACTGTTTACTTAGATTTGAATGGGTTGTTTCCTCCCTTACAGTCAGGTTTTCGGAGGAACCATTATACCGAAACTCTATTGGTCCCTTCCCAAGGATTACAGAAACTTTCATGTTCAATGTTCATACCAATCTTCATCTTTATCCTTTTAAACTATAACACGACATACATTTGCCTCCCTTACCTGATCCTAAACAACCATGTGGCTGACCTTTGCCTCAAGTATTTTTGGTTTTCCCTTATTTCTTGGGCATTTGGCTTTAAGGCAGTGGTTCTTAACCTTTTCAAGGGAGCCGAACCCCAAGAGAAATCCATGACCACTCACCAAACCCCTCAAGTTTGAACAATATTTGTTTAACTAATGGGAATAAAAGGAAATAAAAATAAAAGTCGAAAAATAAAAATAAAATAGCATATGATTTTTCACTCACACTCACTGACCCTTAATCAGTGGCGTAACGAAGGGGGCAGAGGGGGCAGCCGCCCCGGCGCAGCACCAGAGGGGCGCAAAATTAGCTTTCAGTGGTACACAGTACTATGACAATAACGATTAAAATTCAACAGGAAAACTAAAAGGGGCGCAGTTGTCAACCTTTGCCCCCGGGCGATGAAACCCTTCGTTACGCCACTGCCCTGAATATGTATATATTTCAGAGGACCTCTGCCGAACCCAGTGGCGTACCGAGCTTACATGCCGCCCGGGGCGCCGGCCCAAAAATTCCGCCCTTTGCACTTAATTTGAAAATTTCTGGATAATTTTCTTTATTCCGCCAAAATTTCATTTCTGATGACCTTTTTTTTTTGCTTTTCCACTACTATTATACTATAATTCTCAGAAGCCGCCCTCTCCTGCGCCCGGGGACCGCCCCCGCCCCTCATTACGCCACTGTATGCTGTTATTTTTCTTCCTTTCCTTCCTTCTTTGTCTACTTTTATTACTTCCTCTTATACTTTTTCATTTATTTCTGCATTCACTCCTTCTTTTTATTTTACTTCAACCCTATTTTGCCGCCCCTGCTCAAGTGCCGCCCGGGGCGACTCGCCCCTCTGCCCCCTACGGTACGCCTACTGGCCGAACCCCTGGCACTGGCTCACCGAACCCCAGGGGTTCGGTCGAACACTGGTTAAGAAACACTGCTTTAAGGTGTTGGTCAAACAAACAAATTTGTGTAAGTAACATTTTAATAGGTTTCTCAGATTTTCCCAGTGTATCCCCTTTAATCACTCCCAAAATATCCCTTGCTCCTTTTGCATTACACTTAGAAAAACTGGGTTTCTTCTCAAAATCTTTCAAATCCCCTTGACCATTTTGAAAAGATTTTCTTTCCCCAAACTTTGATGGAAATTTGAGAGTAGTGTCCCTAAAATTTGGATTCTCAGACATGTCAATTGAAAAAATTTCTGTTAATTGGGTCAAGCCAACCATCACCTTCCTTTGCCATAATATGGGACCTAACCACAAATGACATGACGTAATCTTTCATTCACAAATCCTGGAGTTTTTTAAACGTATTTGCCTCCCTGGATTCAACTTAAAATATTGGATAAGTCCGGAGTCTAGTTGCATATAAATTGGCAACCATGACTCAGTAGCAAGCTTTTCAGCTTTAACAAACTGCATTCGATACTGCTGTGGTGTTAAACGAAATTCACATAACATAGCAGCTATAAATTTTGCATTAAGTGTTCATCTGATCAGCCGGAAGTCTCCTAACCAACTTCTTGGCTTTCTCAGAAAAGAATGGCATTAACAAAGCACATTTCAAATCATCTGGGACCTGATATAAAGCAAGCATGCTTTCAACAGATTCAATATACAAAGGTAATTCAACATCCTCTGTAGGCATCTTAGGTAACACATTCTTCGAAATATCTCCAAACTTCTTTATTTTTGTACCTGAAGATTCTTCTTCCTTTTTCTTTCTCTCATGTTCCTTAGCTGCTTCATCTCTAACCATCTCTTGACCTTGACACTATCATTTCACCATTTCCTTCTGCCATTCCATCTGTTCTCTTCTCATCCTTTCCTCCCTTTCCATCTATTTTTCCTCTTGTTCTCTCCTCATCATTTCCTTCTGTTTTTCCTCTCTTTCCATCTGTTCTCCTCTCTTTCAATCTGTTCTCTCCTCATCACTTCCTTCTGTTTTTTCCTCCATTTCCATCATCATTTCTCTCTGTTTTTCCTCTCTTTCCATTATCATTTGCATCATTTCTACCACATTGTCAGTTTCCTTTACCACTTTTCTAGGCAAAGTTCCCTCTTTAAACCCCTAGCAACCAAACACAGTTCAACAAGCTTTTCCTTATCTAATGTTACTATGGCTTCAATATCAGAACCAGCCCGAACCAACAAACCAATCAAAGCATCTGTACTATAATGTTTCAGTTTCTCCTTCTCCACTTCCATGTTAAGAAGTTACTTAAATATAAGTTGAACTAATGATTATTTCAAATCAAAAGTTAATGATTCCGTACAGTCAAAACCACTGGAACGTGACTTTAACTCCAAGTCCAGACTGCAATCAGAACTCGACTCCCATGCACCGTCCGTTTCAGCCTCACAACTGTCCACTCAAGGAAAAGTCCAAGGCAAACTCGAAACAAAACTCCTGGAACTGAATTCGCCGACCGTCGTCGAACACCAGAACGCCTTCGTCGTCTGAAAGCCTCAGAATTGCTCCAATTATCGTCAGGAAGAAGCGGCAAAATGGCTGAAGCACCATCCGCCAAGTCACACCACTGGAATTAACCTCTCCAGCCACCGCCTTTGACCACGTGAAAATACCTCACGCCGACATCTGAGCACCGACGTCTGCTTCCAGAAAATTACTCGACAGCACCGTCCTCGACTTTCTCCGTAGCTGAGTCGAAAATAAACTCGCTTGTGTAGGCCAGATAACTTCCGCCAAACACCCGAGTCCACAATGGCTGCGCAATAGGGGACTCTGTGAGCAGTTCCTTTAAGTGGCGACAGGTGTCGCCTGTCGGTAGAAACGTCTAAGCAGTTCTGTTGTTGTCAGCCCTACGTTCAGTGTTTACGTCCTTATGATCGATTGCTTGGCGTTAGAATTAAAATTTAATTCCATCAAGAATAAATATGTAAAATGGACGCTAGACTTGTTGAAAGCCGAATCGAGGCAGAGCAGCCAAGATTTATGGATGAAAACAAAAGATGATTGACTGACTTGACTGTACAGTGTTACCTATCAGTCTGAAACAAATGGAATTTGTAGAAAAAACACCAAGCACAAAGACTAAAAAACTCCCTTACCAAGATCTTCTTCTGGTGGTTCAAGAAGGCTCTGCAAGAAAAATTTTAAACAAACTGAAAATCCAATTATATAATGCCAATTCAAGATATACTCATATCCTACATACTTCATAGAGCAAATCTTAAATAATTAGCATTATAAAAAAAACAACACTGATACGTTTTAATCAATCACATCATAGTCTAATATTTTTTAACAATGAGTGCATTGACCTGTCAGGTGGGCAGTAACATTTGATAACCTTGGCTCAAGTGTGAATTATTTGCCAAATGCCATGAACACCAAAGAAGTTGTGGCTTGGTAGTTTACTGGTTCACACAATTCACGTGTGACCACGGTCCCATAACCGTGAGCTTCCCTTGTTTGACAACCTGACTCAGAAATGCTTCCTTGCCCAGCGGGTATGCACAAAGCCGTTCCGCCTTCGAAAATAGTAATTCTGCAGTGGCATTTTCCGATGCAGAAGATTTATCCTTCCGGAAAATATACCCAATCACTAGAGATGTGTTCAACAGCTAGCACTTCAAAGAGTCAATGCCTAATATTCCACCAGTTACAGATTGAAAGTGCCCTATACATAGGGTTGCCAGACATCCGACAAAAGGAGGACATGTCCTCCTTTTTGGCCTCATGCCCTCCGTCCGGCAGGCAAAGCTAAAAACCCGGAAAATGTCCGGCTTTTGTGTATTTTCTGTATTGGGCTATTGGCTCTTATTTTATGGCAGTTTTTTACGCCTTTACACGCGCATGTTGTCCACAAGTCCCCTACCAGGCGCTGGCAGGGGAACTTAGGGAAACATGCTGACTCTGTGAATGGAATCGATCATTCTTAAAAGTACAATATGAAGAATGTTTCTTGTGAGAAGTTCAAGGCGTACTGTATGTTATTGGTATCGAGGAATTGCTGTGAAGAGTTGACCCCTCAGAGAAATAAATGAATAATAATAATAGCCTAATCTTCCCACATTATTTCAAACTGACACCGCAGTATGATTACAATTCATAGTGTGAATGGATGATCAAAAATTATTACTGGAGTCGAATTTAACTGTTTGGCAGCCATGGAAGGTGCCCATCACGTCCTACTGCTCATTTCACCAGCGCCATATGGCGAATGAAGAGCTGAGTCGACCTTTGGGAGGGTAGCAGGAAGCGACCCCGCGTTTGTGCCCATCTTCTGCTCTTCGCGTCAGAGTGCTACCATGACCCTCAGCCCCTCCCGATACTATATGCTGTGCGTAATCAAGAAGGTGTGATTGCTTATATATAAGTACTTTGCAGCATTATGATAAAACAGCCTCAATTGATTTCCTATGCAGCTTTCAATTTGACTTCGTTTCTTCGTTACTTGGGAGACATTAAGAACTTCGAAGTCCGGAGTCAAACATTCAATGCGTCCTCCTTTGTCCTCCTTTCCCGGTCTCAGTGTCCTCCTTTGGCTTCCCATGTATCTGGCAACCCTACCTATACAAACACCAATAATTGTGACGAAGAGAATCTTATGTCTGGCATGGACTTGAACAGAAGCTAAGCAATGTCCACAACACAATGGGTCACGACTATGTACTTTCTTCCAGTCTTTTTCGCAGACAGTGCCTTGTCGTTACTATGCTGAATCCATGATTCCCACCCAGCGAACTGCAGCTGCGAGAAGTCTTTGGCTGTGGAATATAAACTTAATTACGCGACTTACCAATTTGATTGTATTAATCTAACTCTACTCTTCGCCCTGTACGTGAATAAAAAGTTTTAAAACTATCGTTCGAAAATTGTCAAAAGTCGAACTATGGTATGCCCTTCGCACTTCTTACGTCTGGCTAGAGACAAACGCGACATGGGTATTCATTAGGCAAATTCAAGCTCATCGTCTAATTGGTTTCCAGA
>JACEVL010001378.1:0-37380 GCA_020284085.1 Aporrectodea caliginosa
GCTCCCTATTTGTTCCATGAAGGAACATTTTGCTTCTCCATGGGAGAATGGAGAAGCATAAATTCTGTAAATATTTGGATAAATTGTTTATATTAAACATTTTAATTCTAATTATTCTACCAGAGCTTTTCATTCTATGGAATAAATATGTTATTGTGGTAATTCTACTCTTTCCATTTTGCATTACTGTTCTACTACAAAATATTCTGAACATCTAATAGTAATTGGTTAGACGATGAATATTCAAGCTAATTTTTTGCTAATATCAGCTTTGCAACGACTTCTTTTTAATACCTGACTCTCTACTTTAATACAACATCAGAGTGCAGTGCCACATTCAATACTCATTACAATGACAATAGATGTGATTTGAAACATGTTTTATTATCAAATGGAAATTTGGTTTTAGGGGGTCAGAGCGTTGTGAGGTAATTTTAAAGGGAGTGTTACTTTTTGTGACGAAGTAGTGACGAAGGGGAGGGGTTAAAAATCGGCCAAAATTGCGTGACGTCATTTATGGACGGCCCCCTTGTCACGAAAATTTGCCAAAACTCCTATATCTAATTGAACAACAGTAGGCTACGCATAGACAGACGCCCGTGTCAATCAATTTTAATTTAACTGATTTCGTCGATTATCGAGAGATCGATTATCGTGCATTATCGATAGGCCTACCCGTGCATTAGCAACAGACAGTTGTCATAGAGAAAAACGTATTAACACAAGATACCCTTAGTCCATATCGTAGCAGCTCGGATAAACTAGAAACAATCGCCAGTATTCGCTTTTCTGGTTAATTGTTCACTGATTATTTAATGATAGTTTGCTGAAGGCCTAAATTGACTTTGACATCAGCGGTTCTAACGTATGCAGCACGTTTGCGATGTACTGAAGTTTCTATACAGTGTCCAATCTCTAGTATGTAGCCTTACTAAGTACGTTTGATTACATTAGAGTTTGAAAAGAATTGTAAGATTAACTCGTTCACATTAATTCATTGCTTCAGTTTGTTTGCGCTGATATAGACTGTTTACAAATGACTGCTGAAGGAAGTGATTTATATAACAGATTTTGATTAGGTTTAACATATGCCAAACTATACTACTACTACTACTACTACTACTACTACTACTACTAATAATAATAATAATAATAATAATAATAATAATAATAATAATAATAATAATAATAATAATAATAATAATAATAATAATAATAATAATAATAATAATAATAATAATAATAATAATAATCTGGGGCGTTGCCAGAAACCTACAACCGATCAGACCCGAGGTAGTCAGCCAGGTCAGCCTCAACAGAGCCGGTATCACGAAATAGAGTATCCGTCCTAGGACTATCCGGGGGGATGAATGAATTTATCCCCCCGGATGGACTATACCGGTATAGAGTATCCGGGGGATAAACCATTTCTATCTCCCATCGTGTGAAATTATCCCCCGGGGGATAAAAATGCACAGGTAAAGGTATTATTTTTTTAAATGCGTATAATTTATGAATATGTATTTTAATCAAAATGCAAAGCCAGAAATATTTAAAGCAAGTGACTCAAGTGAGTCTTCTAGTTCAAAAGTCCATTTTTTAAATGCTCTTTCAAATCATAAATTCAGTTCAACTGCTTAACGGCTCTATGAGGGCGAATAATTTTTGACATATTGATTATAGAACTGACAACAAGCAGTGCACACCATATTTCAGTAGTTAATCATGCTACCCGTGCATTAGTTGTCGTAGAGAGAAACGCATTACTACTAGATGCCCTTAGTCTATATCGTAGCAGCTCAGATAACTAGAAAATTCACAATCGCCAGCATTCACTTTCTGGTTAATTGTTCACTGAATACATAATGATAGTTTGTTGTAGGCCTAAATTAACTTCGACATCAGCGGTTCTAACGTATGCAGCACTTTTGTGAGGTACTGAAACGTTTCTATACCAGTGTCCAATCTCTAGTATGTAGCCTAACTAAGTAGCCTACGTTTGATTACAGTATGTAGCCTAACTACTTTTGATTACATTACCGTTTTGAAAAGAATTGTAAGATTAACTGGATCACATTAATTAATTGCTTCAGTTTGTTTGCGTTGATTTAGACTGCTGACCGAAGACTGCTGAAGGAAGTAATTTATATAACAGATTTTTATTAGGTTTAACATATGCCAATAAGTGGGCTATATCTGTCTATTAATAAGCTTGTTTCGATGATGATGCAGTCATGAACTTGGTGCGAATGTAGGTTCAACTGCAGCAAACGTTTCACAATTATGTCGTTGGCAGAATTGCGCAAGGTGGCGTAGGCCTATAAATTTTGTCCAGATCAAACAAAGTCGTAGGCTCGCACTGCAGAACAGGCAGACCACTTATAACACGCTGATGTTAGAGTAACAAATCAAATATTCCATCACAGTGTCGCACTACTACTACTACTATATACTACTACTACTACTACTACTACTACTACTACTACTACTACTACTACTACTACTACTACTACTACTACTACTACTACTACTACTACCACTACTACTACTACTACTACTACTACTACTACTACTACTACTACTACTACTACTACTACTACTACTACTACGACTACTACTACTACTACTACTACCACCACCACCACCACCACCACCACCACCACCACCACCACCACCACCACCACCAAAGTGTGCTATATTTAATGTGAGATCTGGCACTTGTTCTCACGACAAAAATCCGGAATGTTTGCTTTAATGTTCGGAAGTGGGCAATTCGAAGTTCATTGGAGAGATTGTCTGTCATCTGCTAGACTGCATCTGTTTTTGCACTTTGTTAGTTTCATCTTTGAGAAGGCATGTTCACAAGTATAGGTGCATCGTGCATGGAAACAGTACATCCAGTTTCAGGCTATGAAATTTAAGTGAAGGTTTATAATCCTGAGAAATCTACAGTTTGTAGGACTGAATAAGAAGTACCTCACGAAATTTTCCTTTCCAACTCACTGTTGCATTGGAGTTCAATCAATTCCATTTGCATGGAGCTTGGTGCTGAATTGGCATCGATAGAAAAGGGAGATTCAAACAATTTAAGTCTAGTTCATGAGCAGTAAATCAGCAAACCTGGACTGGAACTATACTTTCAGTTATTTGCTCTGTGCACTTCTTGATTATTTGCAGAATCAGTAAAACATGAAAAATGCACAGCATTGCCTATTGATATTTGATTTCCCCAGAGTAGCAACCTTGTTTGAAACGTTCTGATAGATGGTTTTTAAGTAGCGAACCTACCCACTTGTGGCCTTGTTTCATGTAGAGAGCAGATTACATTGATGACGGAGTAGTAAATTAGTTGACCATAGACTAGAGGCCGGATTCTTAATAAATAAGAAACAGATGTTTTAATGTCGGTCTATGTACAGAAATTCATTAAATGAATTTCTGTGTAGAGCCGGATAAAAGATTCCCAAACTAGGACCGGATAAAAGGTCCCCAAAGCTCATATAAAAGACATGCCAACTTTGCCAAGGGCCGGTTCAAAGGTCCCCGGGGGCCGGATCCGGTCCGCGGGCCGCCAGTTGCCCACCCCTGAGCTAGAGACACAAAGCCTGGCCCATTGGTCCTGTAAGGTAGACGACGTAACTGCTAACAAGACCTGAGTCGACCCGCAAGGGTCGAAGAAGTTCACTGTTAATAGGTTCCTAGACAGAGCCATATATGTAAACGCTCAGACACATTTATTTGCACAGGAAACTGTATAGGCTATTGGTGTGGTTTGACAAATGCCTGCATAGATAGACAGACAGACAGATACAGAAACATTGCACATAATCAGGGTGTTTGATAACGTTGTGGTTAGTATGTCTGTCAAAGGAGAGGTCGGGGTTTCAAACCCCTGCAAGAGCAGACATTTTATTTCAAATTTCTGTTGCACCTGCGCACCTGGACAACTCAGCAATGATGAGTACACTGACCGTACACTGCGGTGGGAAGACGAGACGGCGAAGGAGAGGACTGGTCGCCCGCCCTCATATGCTATGTCTAAGAAAATGAGGTAGCTAAGAATTCATATTCATGGATGCCTCAGGGCTGGCTTAAGGGAGTGCTGTTCTGTTCCAGTGCCGGCTTTTGGTACAAGCGATATAGGCGGCTGCCTAGAGCGGCAGTTTTCAAGGGGCGGCAGATTCTGGCAAAATACATGATGGTCACTTCCGTGAAAAGGATGTCATTACTGAGTAAGGGACGGAATTTTTTCTTGCCTAGGCCTATAGTACAAAATTGTCAAACACTGTCAAAGGCCGCCAATGCCCGCCATTGTCCTCTTGTTCAAATAATCAGATAATCCAACAGTTGTTAACAGTTGTTCATGAGATAGTCCAGCAGAATGGATGAGAAGTCACACAGTGAATTCTACCCTATTGTTTAACAAACACGAGTGAAAAAAACTAAGCATGATCTTGGCACAAGAATCTTCGTCCGCAAGTAATCCAAAAGAATAGCACATACTATTAACTGAATACAAATGTACACTAATACGGTCAGTTGTACACTGAGAATGCGTGGTGAAGGCCTGAGCCAAACATGACTGCTACAGCGCAGGATGAATGCAGTGGCCGGTTCGGGTAAGGGAAACTTTCGACCCCGGACTTACCTATTCGCCCAGAGATGATATCCTGAGGTCTTTGCATAGGCCTACACTCATTCAATAAATATATAATATTTACTGAATGAGTGTAGGCCTATGTAAAGACCTCAGGATATTACGTATATAGGCCTATGTCGCTTAGCTCGTTCACAGGATATCTACTCTGAGGCGATTCCAAACCAATTACGACGAAAGAGAAAGCTATAAGCCTTGATAAGAGGAAAACAGGAAATGACCAAAAACACGCAATTGATTAAAAAAAAGCGACGTAAAAGGTTGTACAATGTATATTATTTAGACAACATAATGAAACTGTTTTTACACGCCACTAGCTTACACAATCAACTAGACAACGGTAGACATGGCTATTTTAAACCATGTGTAGGCTTTGCGTATCATTCTTAGTGAGTGACTGCTGCACTTGGTTCAGCTCGCATGAGCAGTGATGTGATGGTTGAGGATATTAGAGTTTGCAATTATTACTGATTCACTTGGTTTCGGTTCTGCGTTCAAAGCAGTTGACATTAGGCTGCAGTTTTTGCCTATTCGAAAATCATGTTGTTAACAGCGATTCTATTCATGATGAGAGTTGGAATTGGTTGGTAAAAACAGCCTATCGCACAACGAGATTATTAGACTGCAAGTGACAAAATGTTATAAAAGACAAAATGTTATGTTGCTTGTGTCTATTATGACATTCATAATTAATTGGGTACTTTAGGCATTTCGCTCAATTATTATGTTTCATCCTACTTTAGCAGATGAAAACCAGTAGGCCTACTGACCGCGTAACAAAGAGTTTGATTTCCACTCTACGTCAAGCAGGCACCTTCTTCTTCCATGAAGAATCGTTGAATGTTGACATTAGGGTAGGTCCCTATATACTTAGTTTTCTTCAATGCATTGTTCCATGCTTGTAATATGTCTTTTATTTTCAGTTATTTCCAGTCTCGACGTTTATCCTCTTAATAATGCCGTCCTTGTTGGACAAAGAATGGAACTGGAGTGTAAAACGAACAACAATGAAACTGTTAATCGCTGGACTGCAACGCGAGTAGGACGAAGAGCAGAGGTGATACTTCAAAATTCTGGCAACCAAAGTATTACATATTTTGATGCTAGGTTTGGTCTAAATGGAGACGGTACTTTATACTTGAACACAACCCAACTAAACGACGCTGGACTCTATACGTGCTTTAAAAACGAAGATGCAGTTCAAAGCAGCGCACAACTTACAGTCTTAGGTGAGCATTTCTTCATTTTAAAATGTAGACCAATGTCGTCAATTGATTTATTAGACATAATATGTTGAGACGGTGACCAATGAATGATCTGAATCCCGGAAGCGTTTTAGTGTCAGTAAAATAGCAGGACTACAAATTAAAGAACTATATTCTATTGTCATTCAGACCACCTTATGCCTATCGTCTACCCTGTCAGCATGACCGCGAACTTATGGTTGGCCTAATACGTGTCCTATAGGCCTATGTGTCCTTCCGGGCTTTGTAATCAAAAGCGCATAAATAAGTATGCCATAATTCGATATCGACACTCCGGATTCGTTTGATCAGACATACGCATTCACATTTAGATTGGATAAACGAGAATACATGGAAGCCATCATCGTAAGCCAGACTGTCGCTAGGCTCAAGATCCACTAAACCATGGTCGACCTACGCTGCAGCCTGCAGTGATCTATTGGTCACAATGAAGCGCTCTTTAAGACTAACTCAGTCGTGCATTGCAGTCTCTTCCTTTGATTTGTCACAACCATCGATTCTTTATGCACTATTATGATTTATAATGCATAGATAACACTGTTCGCATATAATGTTCTTAGCCAACCCTATGCCACCGCTAATTCTCTGCTGAAGTTATGCAGCAGCTGCATTCATTGTGGTGCTGGTGGTGGATACAAGCAGTGTTATAGTTGTCAGGGGTTTCGGAGTTCAACTCCTTAGTTTTCCTCCTAACCACCCCAGCTAGGTAACTGAACAGACGTTGGGATCAGAAAACTAATATCTCACGAGTTCCCAGTTGTTTCGTGTTCAACATATTATCAGCAACATTGGAGTTTGACCTGTGTTCGTGTATAGGCTACTTTGGTAATTTGCAAAACACTCTATCCTAGCTTTTTTACGTCTAGAACGCTGGGTACAAGCAGAGTCGGATCTACATTTTTTAAGTATCTGAAGCTGGAACTGTTATGGGGACAGGATAGAATCCCCCCGGTCACATAACCCTTCGGACATAATCCCCCTCTGTACAATTATCCCGTTTCTGCATTTAATTGATAAACATTAATTGCCCAGTTCTTGTTCCTTGTGTCAGCTCGTTAATGTCGTTAAGGTATAGACTTAAGACTTATTAACGTCATTCAGGTCTAAACTTAAGACTTGTTATTGTCATTAAGTTCTTAAGATAAGACTTGTTAATGTCGTACAGGTCCTAACTTAAGTCTTGTCAATGTCGTTCACTTCTAAAATTAATTTTACAAAAAACAAATGGTCGGCGAGATGCAACGACCGGCGAGATGGAACAAAAGCCATCGAGGAAACGCTGCACGGACATGGACACATTTTATTATTGGATATACGGTAATATATAAGTTTATCCATCTTACTTGGCTGAGGTTGAGGTAATTATATCCTAGCATGGCGAAATTATGTCCTAGCCAGAGGTATTATATCCGGGGGGATTATGCCTGGGAGAGATTATGTCCGTCTACCTTTGCAACTACTAGACTAGACACGGAAGACACTTATGAGAAAACATATTACATTTTACTAAATACTCTTCTGGTTTTTCTAGCAACATATTCACGTACCGTTTCGTCAAATGAGAGCTTCCTTGCAAAGTCATTTGCTATAGACTGTTATGCATAAGAATTGTAATCGCTCTTCAGTCATAGTAGCCCGAGATTTGTTCTTTCTAGAGGAGAGCTTTGAAAAATTTCTGTCTGCTTCACGTGATAGGCATTGTCAAGTACAGCTTAAGCGCACTAGCAAAATTGGGGAACACATCAATTAGGTGTTGCTCACATATAAGCTGAAGAACTTCTGCGCATTGAATTTTAGAAGAAGTGTTTTCTTCTGTGCTCTGGGATTTCTTAAGATGCACATATTCTTTGAATTGATGACACTAGTTTACTAATTTGTGGGTCGATATCATCTTTGTAATAAGATATCATCAGTTTAATACTGTCTTCGGGGCCCTGAGACCCTGAAGTTTCACCTCCATTAGTTTCATAGTAGATCCGTCTCTGCAGGGTACAAGCAGATTTCATGATTCTCTATCCATGACTAATCATAGTCTAGTGGGCTAAGGGGATGACAGCCATTAACGGTGATCAGAACAACGTCTCACACTGCTGGCAATCATAACAAAACATGTGTCTTACTGTGTGCAGAATCGAATCCGATTTGTGACAGCAACATTTCAACTGGCGACGACTCATTACCTTATGGCATTAATATCTGGATGCGATGCAGGGCAAATGTTTCGACTGTGGGTAACTGGCATCCAAATATGGAGTGGATACAACACCACGAAGATGCACAACTGATAAGAAATGATAGTGTTACGATTACTACAAACACTACTGTAACTTCTGATTTGCACGTTTCAACCAATTCAATAGAAAATGGAAGTTAGGCTACTTTTCTTGCACCACATTCTTCAAACCATACAACGGTCCTGTCAAAACGACTGCTTCTAATATCCCTGACTTCAGATTTATCTGGAATTCAACGAAAATCATTTTACAAGAAGACACGCTTTCCACAGCCAAGGATCTTGATGTCAAAGATATCTCGATGTTACCAAAAAATGAAATGGCTATCAGCGTCACAAATGCGTTACCTGATGGCAATGGTCCAGATTCTTCCAAGAATTATTTGTGTAAGTATTATTTTCATTAGATTTTCTGCTACAAATATACTGTTTTCAACGGGATATATTATGTGAGATGCAATTATGCAGCCAAACGTGTGCTCTTAGCTTTATGCTGTTCTTAAGTTTTACAGACTTTTCGAGTCAGTAAAGGAGATCGAAAATTTTAGAAGGATTTACGCAAATCTTTGATTGATTCGTTTATTGACAAACACACATACATGTATCATATCAGTACCAAAGTAAAAGAAGTGTAAAATAAGTGTGGCAATTGCAGTCTGACTGTGACTTATACACAACATTGATGGAGGTCAATGAGTCAGCCGAAAAGGACCCGCTCTCATTATGTTACTCTCTGTCTGTCCAGAAGTGCAGTGCTAATAATTATTATTCATTAATGAACGGTCTTAATAATTAATTTTCATGTATTGCCAGCAAGTACGCCCTATATGATAAACATCGGATATGTGGGGCCTTGTGTGCCCCCATTACTGCAAATATTTAGAATTATGAGCTAAACTTTTATACAATTAACACACACCCAACAATTATGATGATTTTTTTTTTCAGTTTTTGTGTCATTGTCGCTGGTGGCCTTTATGTCGATGTTCTTTGTTCTAATGGCTATTATGGCTCTCAGTCTCTACATTTATCGAAGAAGAATTACTGCAGGTTTGATACAGGCCTTATTATTTAACGCAGCATAAAATATGCCTACGTGCCTTATACTTAGGAATGAAAGTTTATCCTTAGATAAAGAAATCGATGGTCTTGAAAGCAAGGCAACTTACAAAAATGTAATGCTTTATATAGCTTCAAAGGACACATTTTTCCTATCAAGCCAAAGCAAGATCTGTGATAAGCAAAATTGCGATATACCAGGAATGTTACAGACAAGAACTATGACATACAGGCACTGTGATAAGTGCAGATTGTGATAGATAGGGATTATGATAGGGTAGGATTGTGATGTGAAAGGCAAGGATTCTGACTGGCAAGAATTGTGATACACAAGAATTGTGAGAAACAATGACTGTGATAGGCAAGGAGTCCAAGGACTGTTATAAATAAGCAAGTATTATGATAAACAATTGAGGATAATGAAAGTTGTCCATGATGTTAGGTGCAGACAAGAAATGTTAGGAAATTCGACGGGTTAGCCTGCAAATTTCAGGAAACGATTATCTCCTGTGTCGGTGTAAGGCTGCGGACTGCGGTCGATCGGTTGACAACACAGCAGGCCCTCATTGTGAAAGAAAAATGTATTGCGAAACAGAAACAAGTATTGATTCTGGCTGTTGGCTTATCCCATTATACAATTATTTCCATTCTTCTTTTCATCTGGCAATAACACTTTCTGTAATGGGTTGCGGTGTATCAACCTAGTGATTCATTATTAAACGAATATAGCCTATATATTACACATAGGACTATTGCGCTGAATGTAAAATGTTGAACGGAACGCCTATATAATTATAGCCTACTAGATGTTTTTACTAAATCAAAGAACAGAAACCTGAACTATTAAAGATCAGATATTAGAAATACTAAAACATCCTGAAAGCTAATGAAATGGGATTTGAAATTGATAGATACATACATGTATAGGTAACCAGACAGAGTGAGTGAGAAAAAGAGCGAGAACTGTTTCAAAAGCGAACGAGTGTTTGCTATTATAGAAAAGAAGAGCCTGGACATCCTGTTTTGGTCGGTCCAATTAATATTCAGAAATACGCTGCTTATTATAAGCGTTCTGGAATTTCCTTGTATTTCTTTCGTCACCATTGGCCTAAATGAAACGCAATTTCTTATGTTTAAGTTATCTGAAGAGGCGCTATATAATTATGCAATTATGATTACGGCTGCGGTTGTTGCTAACTGTATCCATGTGGCTTTCACATAAAAGCTATTTCCATTGGTTGTGTTCGTATGCGGACGACATTATTGTTCCATACCACTCGGTTTGTTTGTGGTCTTCAAGTCCTGCTTAGTGTTTGCTATTCAGCCAGCTGCGCACTTTTACTCGAGCTTAACTCTCTCTAGTTAAGCTATTGTTAAGTCTCATTGCATATGATTTTGTTAAACCTGCATTATATCAACTGATCCGATGTTATTGGGTGCGCACTCCATTAACTGGGTTGAATCTTTTAAGTATTTGAGTATAGCCTACATTTAGTGGGTGATCGTTGACATCTAATACAAAATTCAATCTGCCAACTCCAATAAAAAAACATCTCACACTTATCCATTTCTTGAAATCAAATATATGACGATAGCCTATATGGATTTTCAGCAAGCATTCAACACTGCTCTGAGTAAATTAGTGGATGGTGGGTGTACGTCAATAGAAGCAAAGAGTAGAGTAGCTCTTTTGTAACTTGAGGTGAAGGATTTAATTAAAATTGAAACCATGCGGTGTAATACAAATACACACGCCGTAGAAAGACCACCACGACAGCGACCTAGGGACTAGGCCTACTATGATTGTCAGTGATGGGCACAATTCTATTTTGAAAATACTTTTCTATTTTCAAAATAGAAAATACATTTTATTTTGTATTTTCAAAATACTTTTGAAAAGTATTTTGTAGAAGTATTTTCAAAATAGTTTTAAAAGTATTTTGCAGAATTCAAAATACTTTTTTAAAATACTTTTCCAAAATAGGCCTACTTTTGTTAAGTACTTTTCAAAAATAAATTTTACAAAACTTCAAATATTATTATTTTAATGTAAAAATGCTTAATTAATAATCTTCTGGTCATATCAACTACTTGTGAGTTTGTTGTATCAGGATATAAATCTCTGTTGGGTCTTCTTTTCTTTACATTATACACCACGCCACTAGGAATACTGCTGGATAATAATCATTCTATGCTGATTATGATACTTACATCTACATTTCATTTGACAGTGACTGACTGTTATGTGACTCATTAGCGTGGTTCAAAAAATTAAAGTTGGAAATGCATTGCTCCACAAGGCTGCCCTTGTTACACATGAAAACATGAGTCTCTATGCAAAATTTTGGAAAGATTGGATTATATTTAGAGGTCGCTATGTTTTTCGACTTTTTGCTATATAGTATGAACTTGTCAAAAAAACCTGTATAATTTTCATTTTTTTGCAAATCAGTTATAATTTTTTCAAGTCAGTTTTTAGTTTGAACAATAAACAGTCCCAATTAGAATATATACTGCAGTGTTACTGCTTAGTCAGGATGCATTAAGTTTGCAATGAAATATAGTTAAGATAATTAATTAAGGAAGTTATTCAGTCTGCATAAATCCCTCATTGAAGTGCTTGAAAACCCGCAACCCACTATTATTTCATTTTGCCTTCGTTGGAACAGAAATATTTGTATGATGACTGGAGACAAGTTGCAGCAAGTATTGTTTCTGTGACTCATCCTTATTACATCAGTGTAAGAATGGATCAGAGCCACTCCACGTTCTGCACAGTCATTGACGACCATCAACAGTTTGACATTTGCGTTCATCGACTGGAAAGTTGGGTCCAGTGGTCATGGAGTAGAAGCCTTTGATAGGAAGGCTGTGGGTTGTTCTTAACCCTGGATGGTAAGAAGATCAGGCAGTTTTAAAGATCTCCTTGTGACATACGCTTCCAGTGGAGTCTGGTGGTCGAAGGATTTCCTGTCCAGACGCTACATTATATAGCGGATTAGGTGGATGAGTAAGATTGTATTACCAGAGCAGCCTTGATGTCTTCAATGACCCACTAATCAAAGAAAGCACGTGTCTATAAGGTGTTCGTAGAAATAAAAGAGATGACGACTGAAAGAGCTAATTAAATCGACCTCACACTGTAACTCCTTGAATCAGCAGAAATCTTGACTCATACAACTTCCAGTGCTTGCGAACACCCTAATCAGCACGCTGTGCGGGATTCTAGCGTCCTCCCGAATTACCAACGCAGCTACTATTGTTGCTTTCGTGGCCTCACCAACTGTTAGTCTATTCTGGTAATGCAACATGAAATTCCTCAGGATTGCCTCAGTTTTTGGGAGTCCAGACCCAAGAATGTGTTTGTCAGGCATCCTTAACAGCCAACATTGTGAGGAACTCCTGGTTGATGCCAGTTCCACCATAACTGCCGTTTTTGTCACGTATGAGCTTTTATTACAGAAAGTGAAAAAAACATGTGCAGTAAGCTTATTTCATATTCAAGGATGGCTTCAAAGATTAAAAAATACTCTATTCATGTTAAATGAGCAGCATATAGAGCCATATTGAACAATCCAATTGTATATGAAACGAATTGTAATGAAATGTTGGCATGCAAAATTAAAAATTACCTATAAGCCAACAACCGTTTATCTATCAGAAAGAACTTGAAACAAGTGTTTATTTGTAAATAAGCCTATTATTCTTTGATTTACTTAAATACAGTTGACATATTGATCATGATTTAGAAAGATGGTGCTTGATGTTCATGGGTGCTAATTTTAATTCACAATGAAGCGATTAACGCGTCAGATGCACAATTTTTGCAATTTCTACAAAAAAGTGTCAAAACCTAGCGACCTCTAAACATGCTCAGATCTCTTCAATTTTTCAACACAGAGTCTTCTAGTCAAGTGTAACAGGGGCAGCCTTGTGGAGCAGCATATTTTGAAAAAATATATTTCCCCATGTAAGTTTGGACCAGTCTAGTGACTCATCTGTGTGGCTGTTTCCTGCTGTCTTTGATGAGGTACAGTCTTGGATTGCGGCCAATAAACTCCTTAGCCCATCGAAGACTGAATTTCTGCTACTTGGCACTCTGCAGCAACTTAACAAATTGATCGGCTTAAGTGTTTGAAAATCGGGTGACATAATGATTATTGTTGAGCTGGCTGATGTTGCTTGCAACTTTGGCGTTGTTTTCAATTCTACTGTGTCTCTCACTGGCCATGCAAACAGTATTTGTAAGTCATCATAATTATATATCGATTCGTGACATTACACAAAATTAGGCTTTATATGCCCATATTATCTGCAAGGATATCTCAGACAAATACATTGGTTTCCAGTGGCCTAGATTGCTAGGCCTACAGTTCGCTTCTTATTGGAATCAGCCGAAGTTGCAGAGAATTCAGAACTTTTTGGCCAGAGCCACAACTAATGCATCCAAATATGAACATATAACTCCTGTGCTTAAATATCTGCAATGGCTTCCTGTTCAGCAAAGAATTAATTTCAAATTGGAACTCATACTTTATGAAACTGTGAACTCTGGCCAAACACAATACTTCAAATCAGTTCCTATTTCCAGACTAATCATTATTCAACGAGGTCGTCTTTAGAATATAGATAACTGTCAAGCACACTAATGTGATGTAGCCTAACGGTGCACACTAGTGAGTAGCAATACAAGTAGAAAATATTGATTTCGCAAAAGTATTTTAAAAAACTATTTCAAAAGCATTTTCAAAATACTATTTTATTTTGTATTTTTCAAAATACTTTTGAAAAGTATTTTGTAAAAGTATTTTCAAAATAGTTTTGAAAAAGTATTTTATTTTGTATTTTCAAAATACTTTGAAAAGTATTTTGCCCATCACTGATGATTGTACACCAAAATGCGGTTATGCTTTGGTTTATTAAAGGATATTCTTACTTACTGACTTACTTGATCGACATCAAACGACATCCTATACATATTTGCCCTTTTAATTAGTGACAAGCTATACGAATTTATTAGAGAACATTAGTCAGGATCAAATTGAGGAGCCACTCTTTGGTGTGCGCACAAACAATAATTGGGTCATTAGGCTACCCAATTAAATTAGGCCACCAACCAATTGTTTTTGTGCAAATTAAAGCAAATTTTGCTTTACTTTGCTTCTCTTAATATGTCTTTAGTGGAGAGTCAAAGTCAAGAATCATCACTGTTGTTTCCTTGAGTCGCATCATAGTATCTGCACTACAAGTTCTTACGACTGCTTTTAACAGGTGGCGGAGATCCTGTTCAAGTGTCGAGTTTTGTTTCGCTGGATCATCGGATGTCAAACGAATACGAGATAATTCCATTTACAGGTGAGGATGGCTACGACAACATAGACGATATCAGTGTAACTGATCTCGATATCCCGATACAGTTTCCAAGGCGAGAAGGCCCTCTGCCAACACCCGGCTGTGAGAGTCTATTACCAAAACGAAGCACGCCAACCATCTATAGCCCTATTGACAACTGTGAACAGCCATTGGACAAAGAAGACACCAAGATTAGCTCAGCCTCAGGTCATACACCAGATCGTGAACAACATTCTGATACAGGTAGCTAGTTTGCAGTTGAACAGAGAGTCAAAGTCAAGGTGAAATGCCCAGCTTACATTGAGATCATAAGTTAAGCAGACGGAGAAAACTTTTTTCAAAAATGTCGTTTTTCAAGAAACGAAATTGAAGTTACGTCAAACGATTCCCTTAACGAAATTCCTTCATCCTACCTAAAATTCACAGAATATTCCACAAAGACGATTTCGATTTTGAAGAAATTCCTTCGTCCTACCTAAAATTCATAGAATATTCCACAAAAGACGATTTCTAATGGGATACGATTTTTAGGGTACCGGGTATACTCTATTTCTGACACCGGCATTGGTTACATTTCTAGAAAAGAGCAAGTATCTACACAGCCAGCAATGACAATAGACAATTCCATTCAACCGAATATGTTTAAATTACTTTCCCATAATTATACTGACTCCAGCAGATCCAGTTGAGGTCATGTTGCTCAGTCTCCTCGACCTCTCATTAACATTTGACACAGTTGATCAATGATCACGATATATTACTCGGTAGATTGTTAACATCGTTTGACATCAGAGGCTTAGTCCTATTATATTGGTTCCTAATCTTCTTACAAACTCCCTTCTGACCGCATTTTCAATGGCCATTGGCCACCAGTGCGCCGGTCACATGCGCCCTTCCACATGTAAGGGTGCTGGAACCAATTGTGGCTTTAAATAATATTCCATTTCTACGCAGCCGACGTGATTGCCATCGCCATAAGCCATGGATCATGTCTATGCTGATCACACATACTTGTATCATCACACAGACGTCACTTCTCTTCTAACGCTGTCCACTTCGCTGTTAACATTAATCGCGGACTTGAGCAGATGGATGACGTAAAATCGTATGCAAAGCCTAACGCGTACATAAATTGATATGCGGAATTGTAAATGTGTGCATTTATTCATTCAAGCCTATGTATGTAAGCCTATGCCTGAATGCTCTATGTTTGTATGTATGTATGTATATATGTAGGTGTGTATCTTTGCAAAGAAGTCGTCTATAGGCCCTAATTATATAGGTCTAACATAAACTAAAATCGTTTACAGAACGTTTTTATAAGGATGTGCAAACTTTCGTAGTCTAAGCAGTTGCTTACATATGTTTCTGTACCGTTACCAAACTATTTAATTGGATGTTAATTACATCGCCTATGTATTATAAGGCTCTTAAATACGAGTTAATAGGATCACCTGAAACAGAACTTGGTCCATGCACGTACAAACAAGTCGTCGACGTATAGCTTAAACTTAAATGTTTATCTACAACGACTTAGGATCCATACGCAAACTTTTATAACCTAGGCCTAATGGATTTTTTTATTCAAGTTTCCGAAGCGTTGTCCAACCAGTTGATTGATTGATTCTTTTATTGACACAAACATATTATGATATCAGCACTAACATATAAGAAACGCAACATAAGCATCACAAATACAGTCGAACTGTAACTTAAACACAACACAAAATGTTTAATAAAAAAATTATGTTCAATCGTGTTATTGATCTAATCTCAAGACCAATATGTAGCCACCAGAATTGGACGTTTTGTTGCAACCAAGGAAAAGAAGCGCAGGCTCATTTTTCTCATAGACGAACATGACTTCTGGTTTACTTACGTTGTCATTCTCTTTTGTGAAGAGTTCTTTCACGAATTCCAATTTAGAATTTAGCAGAATTATTCGATGATTGTCCTGATCAGCCACCAAGATGGATCCGTCTTTTCTTTCAGCCAGATATGCAGGGCAATTTAATTGTGCATCGCCTGATCCTTTTTTATTCCCAAATGATCGTAAAACGTTTCGTGCAGCATCGATTTTGCATACTTGATGTATATCAGATTTGTATATGCCATGGCCTATGATAAAGTTCCCATCCGCCAAATTAATGGTATAAAATATGTACATATTTAGCGGGAAATGTATGGTTTTGTCTCCTAATAATTTGCCATCTGGCGTGTATATCTTCACCTTTTGTTTTTCATAGACGTTCATGACGACATTGCCATCGCGATTGACTGAAATCCTACCTTTCTCGTCGTCATCCGTCTCCCAATCGTTTATTACTTTTCCATCTGGCTTGACTCTAAATATTTTTTTTCTTAAATTGGAGATCTGATCCATTACATATAAGCAACTATTTTTTACACAGGCAGCAATGGTTCCTGGAGCCATCAAACCATCCACCATCAATGTACGATATGTGGTACAAAAAGTAATTGGAAAAACTTCAATTATGCTACTCGTCTCAAATGCAACAAATAGTTCATCGTCTAAAATCGCTAATCCTCTGACTCTTTTGTTGCGATGTTCATCTGCCATTGGTGTAATAATTCTAGGAACGATATCCCGAGCAACGGCGCCTACAACACATTTGACCAAATGTTTTGAAATTGAGATCTAACATTAACGAGAGGCTTCAAGCCACAAAGAAAAGTTAGCTAAATTAATAGGGCTCAATATCTGTCCGACTAATTTGTTAATGTGAGCTGACATAACATGGGCGTGTTTAAAGAAATGGTTTTACAGGTTCAACCCCCCCCATTAAGTTTACCTAAACATTAGGGTGTTTTTAAGGTACATGTGATATTTTCAACTCAAAGATATTTTGCCGGCCTGGTCGAATTATCATGCCAATTCATGTATTAACTCCATATCCGAAATTATATCTTGATAGCTGAACATTTAGGACTGGCGCAAGGCAACCGAAATTGGACACAGGTGGCATACAGGCATCCACAATTTCAATGCATGCTATCCTTAGGCCCCTCTCAGTTGCCGGCTCCCAAGTAATGAATATTCATGATACATATGAATATAGCAGTCACAGTGATTAAGTCCGCGTCATCAGAGGAAGAGGCGTCCTCAGGTAGCTCAGAAAAAGAGCCAGAACCTTCGACTTCTGCTTGGCCACCAAAGCGGCGAAGGGGAACAATCTCTGTAGTAACTCGTGATGTTGCAACAGCTCTAGATCGCACCAAAACCAGCAGCAGGAATGCCTCTCACATTCTATCTGCTCGCGCTGCATCCAATTTATGTGCAGCACCAGCTGGTGAGCTGATCATAAGTCCTTCAGCGATCCATCAAGCAAGGAAAGATAACCGTGCAGCCCTAGCAGCAGCGATTTCGTGAATCTTTCGATCCAAATGTTCCTCTTACTATTCACTGGGACGGCAAGATCATGCCAGATCTTACAGGGACAGAACGAGGGTGTGTTGATCGCCTTCCAATAATGGTATCTGGCAAGGAATGTGAACAAGCTATTGGCCATCTCCAAACTCAAATCCGGGACAGCTGCAGTCATGTCAGATGCATGTTTGGCTGAGATAAGAAGTTGGGGATTGGAAGACAGAATCGTGGCCATGTGTTTCGACACAACGGCGAGTAACACGGGTTGCAAGGGCGGCGTGTGCATCAAGCTGGAAGCGGAATTAGGAAAGGACGTCTTGAACCTTCCTTGTCGACATCATGATTGTCTGAAATTGTTCTAGAAAAGGTGTTTTCACAGCATGATTCTGCAAGGTCTCCAAAATTGGAACTATTCAGTCATTTCCGTGACTTCTGGCCGCAAATCGATCAGGCCAAGTATCGCACAGCAATGGATGATAAAGATGCAGCACAGCGTGTCACAGAAATTCGAGACGATGTGATCACCTTCGCATTGAAGCAACTGAGTACCGAAAACCACAGAGACGACTGCAAAGAGCTACTAGAACTAACAGTCATTTTTCTAGGAGGAATTCCACCGAAAGGATTAAAGTTCAGGTACCCAGAGGCATTTCACCCGCGCGTTGGATGGCACGTGCGATCTATGCGATCAAGATGTGGCTTTTCAGGGATCAGTTTCCCATTCAACAATGCCCGAGCTCAGAGAGGGCATCTCGACAATCCTACTCTCAAAAGGTGTGGAATCATTTACTTCCATTTTTGTGATAACAACTTACGTGAAGTACTGGTTCACCTGTACGTCCCCCGCTGAAGCTCCAAGGAACGATCTTCAATTCCTGAAGGCAATCCATACGTACCCTGACAAGTAAGTCTCACAGGTAGCCCTAACAGCTTTTCCCCGACACCTTTGGTATCTGTCGGAGACCCTGGTATGCCTCAGCCTTTTTGATGATTCAGTCACCTTCGACGAAAAACAGCGCTTGGTCTCCAGCATGCGAAACAATCAGGGATCCGATGAACCTCCAAAGAGACTTCCTCCAATACATAATTAATGCACCTACAAAAGCACTTAACGATTTCTTCACCACTTCTACCACCAAAATATTCCAGATCCTCGGATTGGATGACTCTTTTCTTGATCGAGACCCGCAACAATGGGAGTCAGAACAATCATACAGTGAGGCAAAAATATCATATCCGCCCTAAAAGTGACGAACGATTTGGCGGAGAAAGGAGTGGCTCTCATGCAGTCCTTCAATGAAGCCCTGGTCCGAAATGAGGAAGAAAAGCAGTTTGTTCTGCAAATGGTGGAGTACCATCGAAACAAGTTCCCAAAAGCACTAAAGGGAATAAAGAAATGACAAATAACTGACGGTTCTTCTTTTGCGTTTGCCTTATATTTTATGTTTAAGTGTTAAAAGTTGTTTGGATCTTTGAAAATGACAATGTATTACATTGTATTGTAAGTGATAAATCTTCCGGGGCTTTGCGCCAGTTCTAAATCTATTCCGATTTTTGTCTAATAATTATTTGGCAAATGACAATTTTCGTCAAGGTGGAACACAAAAACAACAAGGCCGATATTAATTTTGAAACTTCAATTTTTAAACACACCCTACTAAACATTTATATGCTTTTACATGGGAATTACCCACAAAAACTTAGATATTGCGACCATCTCCATTGGAACCCCCCCCCCAAATCTTAAACCCTCTGCAATTTTTTCTGGCTACGCCCATGGGACCATTATCTACATTAGTAAAGACAAAAGAAAGCGTGATTTTAACATAATGGGCATCCACTCTCCATAAAGCTATTGACGCAGTCTCCCTCCTTCGCCGCCATCGTATAAGCAATTTTACCGGAAATAACTATAGGCCTACAATGTAAAGCTTTTTGAAATATTACTCTATTGCATACATTGTTACGATCCAGTCCGGATTAATAAGCAATGTATTGCGCATCAAATAAGAGAATGAAAAATGTGATAATAGCGCTACAGACACAATGAGTGCTAGAAAAACCTAGCCAAGAATTTAAGCAGAAAAAATGTTCATAAAATGAACTTTGAATTATTGTAGAGAACGTCGATTTTAGACTAGCTGGCGGAACGATAGCCGAGTTAATACCACAGCAGATCTTTAAGGAAATTTGATGTCGATTGAGCATGATACCCGAAATATGTAGGTCTAATGTAAGTAAGTGTCCGACATTTTTCAGCGCCACACAACGGCGGAACATTATATCAAGTTCGAAAAGAATCAGGTTCTTTGATCGGTTTCGGTGCCAGGTCTGGTGGTCAAGCCGAGAAGACAGCATGAAACTACAGTGGAAATCGTTGATGATGGCTATTGTGGGATGGTACAGGATCAGAACCAGGATGTGATAGCTCGAAAAGTTCGGATTTTCCGTCTCAAGTGAAAAGCGAGAACTGCTAATTAACAGATGAAAGAGGATATAGATCTAAGGGATCTGGCGCAGACCTTTTGGGGGTTCGTTCCAAAGAGCTGGCACAGATCAGATTAAGAAGCGACTGCAGAATTTGAGAGAAGAGGTGGAGAAGGATAGAGGACGATGGAACGGTAACTATGATGAAGAATAAGTAGATCTGGATGATTGGATTGTGAACAGCTGGCGAACTTAACAAAGTTGAGATTTTTGAACGACATTGTAGGTTAAAGAAACAAGACAAATGATTTATGCGCTGTGAAACATTGCAGTTAAAAATGAATACATCCCTTTAGTATCTGATATCATTGTCGACTAGGCTTTTATTGTTATATCAAATATATATTGCATCTTAAATAAACGATACAGTAATTCATAATTCATTCATTCATTCTTCGTTTATTGAATCCCAACAAGTCAGCAAAAGAAAATACAGACATGAAACATTGACATGAGTATTGAGAAATAACCGGTAGAGTGGTAGAACCAGAAGGAACCAGAGTTCCGCTTGAACTGTTTCACCATATTAAAGGCAGTACATAATATTATGGCGACGAAGAACTATCGACTTTCTAATTATACATGTATGAAAATCTTAACTATATAAAAAATAATTGGATCATATACAAGACCCACTGAACAGAAAGTTAAACTTAACTAAGCTATAAAAGTTACAAATTACAGTCGTGTGTCGGTTAAGAAAGAGTTGTTGTTTAAATAATTGTAAAGTCGGCAAACATCGAATATGAATAGGTAATGAATTCCATACTATTGGTCCAATGCATTTAATATTGAAAAATCTAGTATTAGTTCGAGCGTAAGTAGGCTACTACGAAAGTTATCTTGCGATCTTGTATTATATGAATGAATTTGATAGGAGTGCAATACATAAAAAAGCCGCCGCGTAGGGACCCTGGGCAAGTCCTTCACTCGCAATTGCTCCGATTCAGCGTCCGCGCAGTAGTCGGGAGCGCCCTGAATAGGAATCTGGAAAGGGCGCTATACAAGTGTTCAAATACAATACAAAATACAAATACAATACAATAACCATCAAAAACTTAGGGCAATAATTTCCGTTCATATTTATACATAAATTCTGCAACTAAGAATTTATTTACAGATTCTATTTTTAGAATCCTCAGATTTGAGAACAAATGATCAGTGTCATCTTCATAATATTGTTTAGCAACAATTCTCACCGCTTTTAGCCATTTTTTTCGAAATTTGCATTATGTGTTCTTTCCATGTGAGATGTCGGTCAATAAAAACACCAAGAAATTTACAATAAGCTACTTGTGTAATCTGCTGACTATCAATAAATATATTTTCATTGTTTGAGAGCAGAATACTTTTTATGAGAACAGAACAATATAAAATTTGTCTTAGTTAGATTAAGTTAAGGGATAACTTATTGGCCCTAAACCAATTAGCGATTAAGTCAAGTTCATTGTTAACAGCATCAACTAAGACCTCCAAAGATTTGTTAGACAAAAATACATTTGCATCATCAACGAATAGAATAAAGTGAAACAACTTTTATGAATTCGGGAGAGCATTTATATATAATAAGAATAACATAACCTATTTCTTGTACTATACCTCCAGCTTCTTCAGCATTTCGAGACATCGGATCTCTTTCAGGTTGAACATGTTCATTTGAAGCTGCGACCTCTATAAAACAAAAACAACTGTTTTCAATTCTATTTTTAGAATCCTCAGATTTGAGAACAAATGATCAGTGTCATCTTCATAATATTGTTTAGCAACAATTCTCACCGCTTTTAGCCATTTTTTTCGAAATTTGCATTATGTGTTCTTTCCATGTGAGATGTCGGTCAATAAAAACACCAAGAAATTTACAATAAGCTACTTGTGTAATCTGCTGACTATCAATATATATATTTTCATTGTTTGAGAGCAGAATACTTTTTATGAGAACAGAACAATATAAAATTTGTCTTAGTTAGATTAAGTTAAGGGATAACTTATTGGCCCTAAACCAATTAGCGATTAAGTCAAGTTCATTGTTAACAGCATCAACTAAGACCTCCAAAGATTTGTTAGACAAAAATACATTTGCATCATCAACGAATAGAATAAAGTGAAACAACTTTTATGAATTCGGGAGAGCATTTATATATAATAAGAATAACATAACCTATTTCTTGTACTATACCTCCAGCTTCTTCAGCATTTCGAGACATCGGATCTCTTTCAGGTTGAACATGTTCATTTGAAGCTGCGACCTCTATAAAACAAAAACAACTGTTTTCAGTCGCTTGTACAGTTCATTGTTCTGTTTTTCACTAAATTAGATATAATGCTAATAAAAGTTACATACTTCAGAAGCGTGATCCAGGGAGTGATGGATATTTTAGCAGAAACTCAAGCCTAGGCTACCTCAAAATCCAAAGCCAAGCGTCTTTAAGCGGTCTTTGAACTACGTCACACAAATATCGAGAAAATTATATGCCTTGTTAACTTTCAGATTCCCGTTCATAGGCCCTACCTATTTTCCGTCCTAATTCTGAGTCAGCCAAAATGGCATCGTATTCCATGGATTGAATGTTACCATACCATTGAACTAACGACATTGAGTGTTGTTTAGCTCCATTGCACCATGAGCGACTGGGCGTTGTGCAGGTATCACGAAATAGAGTATCCGTCCTAAGACTATTCGGGGGGGGATGTATCAATTTATCCCCCGGATGGAATAAACCGGTTTAGAGTATCTGGTGGGATAAACCATGCTATCCCCATCATCATACGCATAACGATAGCCTCGACGAAAATCCATTCAAAATCACCAAAAAATGAAGTAAATTAATTTCAGGTCGACGTACAAACTAAAGATACGCAACTTAAAATATTTTATGTGTACAATAAATCCAACAGTACGACTGAATACACTTAGAAACCGCCAAATATGCAAACTAAACCGAATACTCCATTTCGCTAAGGGGATACTCATTTATGGGGATACTCTATTTCGTGACAGGCCTACATGACACTAAGATGCGACTATTATAGTGTCTCGGTAGTTGTCTATCCGTTCAAATTCGGACCTGATAATCACATTATAATCACATTATTATTACTTCAACAGTCGAAAAATATTTTTACCTAACACGTTTAGCTTGGTAAAATTTAAATGATTAAAAATAAAACTTAAACTCTCCACTGTGAGACTCCACATAAGACAATTTTTTACACTTGAGTCTTAAATAAACGGTGTAGTGGTTTCTAATTCATTTACTATAGGCCTACCTCCAGCTTGCTCAGCACTTCCAGATATCGGATGTCTTTCAGGTTGATCTTGTTCATTTGAAGCTTCGACCAATATAAAACAGCAAATCCAGGTGTGTTCAGTCGCTCATAGGTTCATAATTCTATCTTTCACTTATTAGAGATATGCTAATAAAAGTTACATACTTCAGAAGCGTGATCCAATGGTTGATGGCTATTTTAGTAGAAACTCAAGCATAGGCTACCTAAAAAAATCCAAAGAGAGGTCTTTAGCCCTTATAGGACGGCGTGGGATAAATAATTACCCCAGCGGTGTTTGGATGCTTATTGCGGAGCAAATCTAGTTAGGTATAATTTGACGTAACATGTGTTTCCAAGTTTGGACCAATGGCATATTCTGACACCAAAACCATCACGATGTCATGTTTTGGGAAAAAGAATTTTGAGTCCAAAGTGTCATGTGGTAAATATTTACTCCACATCGTCCTAAACGTCGTATTTTTTCGTTCATAATGAAAATGTGTTTTTACAGATATAAATTATGCTCATAAGTCACCTGCAATCGGAAATAAAGTGTTGAGTCTACCGTGGAAATGAATTTCAATAGTCGCAATAATTTTCAAGAGTTTATTTTCCAAGATGGCGGCCAATATGGCCGCAAAATCAAAAACCCATGTATGTCTCAGCTCATAAGTAAGCTAGAATAGCAAATGACGTGTTGAATTTAATTTTTTCAAGGTCAAAGAATCGATTTATCGTAGCAGCATTAGTGCGAAAGTGCTACTTTCCAAGATGGCGGCAAATATGGCCGCCAAAACAAAACTATGAGCTGAGATATACATATTCTTGTGTTTTGGCAAAATAATGGCCGCCATCTTGGAAAGTAACACTCGTACGCTATTGTCGCTATGCGAAACTGATTCCTAGACCTTGAAAATATAAAATTTGACACTGCATTTGGTATTGTAGCTTTCCTGTGAGCTAAAATGTACTAAGTTTTTTGCTTTTTGCCAGCCATTTTGGCCGCCATCTTGGACAGCAACAATCGCATACTATTTCCACTACGAAAACTTGATTCCTTGACCTCGGAAATATTAAAATAGACACTTCAATTATTTTTCTAACTTATCTATGAGCTCAGTTATACGTATTTCTGCTTTGGCAGCCATATTGGCCGCCATCCTGTATAGTGGTATTAACACACTATTGCCTCTACAATAATTCGTTTCTTTGACCTTGAAAAACTTAAAATTGACACTTTATTTGTCACTGAAGCTTATCTATGAGCTGAGAATATACATATTTCTGTGTTGGCGGCCACTGAGAGATGTCGATACCTTGGCCTTGAAAATATTGAACTAGACACTTTATTTGTCACTGTAGCTTATCTATGAGCTGAGATATAGGCCTACATATTTTTGTGTTTTAGCGGCCACCTTGGCCGCCATCTTGAATAGTAACAACCCCACACTACTGCCACTAAGAGAATTCGATTCCTTGACCTGGCATATATTGAAATCGACACTTCATTTGTCAATGTTGCTTACCTGTGAGCTGAGATGTACATATTTTGTGTTTTAGCGGCCATATTGGTGGCCATCTTGGAAAGTACTATTCCCTATTGCCATTACAGTAAATCGATTCCTTGACCTTGAAACTATTGAAATCGATACTGCATTTCTTATTGTACCTTACCTATAAGCTGAGATATTAAAAATTTAATTGGGGTACAAAATTACTCCACACCGTCCTCAACGTAGCGTAAAATGTGGCCGTCCTACGAAGGTTAAAAGACATCACACAGATACCTTGAACTACCTTGTCACTTCTAGATTTCCGTTTATTATAGGCCTACCTCCCTTTCCGTCCTAATCCTGAGTCAGCTCAAATGGTCCAGTGTTCCATGGATGTGAATGTTCACCCATACCACTGAATTAACCACACTAAGTGTCGTTTAACTTCATTGCACCTATCAGCGTTGTATAGGCCTACATTAAGTTGCGACAATGGTGTCACGATAAAATTCGTTCATATTAGATATGGTAATAATATTATATAACCAATTATTATTTTAAGAAAGTAACAGTCGAGAAATATCTATAGCCTACAATACATTAGATGTTGTCTATTATAGGTAAAATTTGATTTATCAAAAATCAAACTTAAAATCTTCAAAAACGCTCAAGATTTCATTTTTAAATTTGGTTCACTGTTGCTATCCTTATCAGATATGCAGCATAAATGAAAATATATTTGTTTTAAAATAGTAAGTCTATTTTAAAATTATCGCACACAAATATACATACATACTCATAGATAGCTCCTATTCCCAATGTTATGCAACGAATATGAAATCACTTCATTGTAGTTTGAAAGTTTTTACTTTACCTCTAAAACGTAAAACATCCAGAGACATTGATTCTATTACCGGTGAATCTTGTCCAGTTGAAGCCTCTTCCAAAAAGCAAACCAGACAAAATTGTCCTAAATCACTTTTAAAATTAATAATACCCACTCATTTTATAGCAATTCTTAAGATGCTAATAAACTACATGTCATAAAACATAGCCTGATGTCTTGTCTACTCTCACTTTGATTGTACCAACCCAATAATTTTGCAGGTATCTCAGATCCTAAAGTCAACAGGCCTTTGCGCATTCAAAATATTCCTGCTCGTGTGGTATTGCGAGTATATTCTCGTACAAACTTCGGTCAGTTGCATTGGCTTCCTTGGAAATCGGGATCAGATTTAAACTGGCCTTTCGAACCTACAAAATCCTTACGACGAGCACTCCTAGCTACATTTGACCACTAGCTTCTTTTTAGTATTATTCGATAATTGACTTGATCAGCCACCAAGATGGACCCGTCGTTTCTTTCAGCCACATAAGCCGGGGAACTTTTCCTTCCCACAGCCTGCCATCTTTGGTTATGGTCTTCTGACTTAGCCACGAAAATTACAACAATACCTCAAAAAGGCCATGGGCTCTCGTGCATTCCACGCCGATGCCCCGAAGGAATGAAACCAGCTACGAATATTTCTACGATACTCGAACTCTTTTCCTTCCTTCCTCAAAAGTATTCCTCACTGACTTTCACAACTCTGAATATAAAATTGCCTTTCCACATTGAGGTTGACTCAGGTTTGAATTATTTGTAACCTTTGAAGCTCTACACTTTTCAAAAATAAAATAATTATAATAATAACACAACAATAATACGAGCAACACTTTCCTGCCGTCGAAGAGGTATGAAGAGATCAGTTGGGCACACTGACCACACTTGAAAACATGTGTGTAGTTCGACCTGCTCTTCCTAAATTTCGGACTTAGGCAGTTTCTAAACGAGCCCAGAATAGATAGGCCTATTGCCGATACCGTTGCTCTAGAGAGATACTCAATACAGAAGAAGACGATAATGAAGATGAACAGGAATAAAACGATGAGTAGGAGGTGGGTGACGATGATGATGATAGATTTACAGATTCTCAACAGCCTGCAGCTAATATTATAATACAATGCATGACAAAAATAATTTCATTGTTTCTTATAATAATGGTTTATTTTACCTCCAGCATTTTCAGCTCTTAGAAACCCTACTATTTCCGGTGGTTCCTGTATATTTGAAGCATCTGTAAACATAAAAGCCAATGAAAATTATGCTTAATCGGTTGTACAATTCATAACGCCTATTCACTTTGAAAACAAAACAGAATCAAGCTAATTAAAGTGACATACTTTAGAAGCGTAATACTCGGGTTAGTGAACATTTCGGGACTAGCTAAGGCCTAAGCAGTAAGCATACTTCAAATACTAATGACAAGGCACCTTTAAGAGGTCGTTACAAGTCGTCATGCAGATACACAGAGTCTTAGACACTTTGTTAACTCCAATCTGTTTTTGTCGTGCCAATTCTCAATTGGCGTAGATCTACATGACATGGTACTACATGGATGTAGACATTCGCCCATACCAGTAAACTAACTACAATTAACACTGCTTATCTTTACGATATATACCTACCAGCGTCGACATAACATTTTGCTGCGATATAGGTGCCGTGGTACTATTCATTGATATTGCATATGGTAATCAAATGTAATCACGTTACGAGTTATGTAATATAAACAGTAGGGTGGAGTGAAAAAAACGAAAATTCGAAAAGTAATAGCAACCAAAAGTTGCCTAATGGCATGGGGTCAAAAACTGTCCAAATCTTTTTAAAAATATTAATGTCTTCCGCCCCACCAGAGGGTCAAAGTTACGAAAATAGCGTTTTTTCGAGAAAATTGCAGATTTTCTTATAAGAAAGAGAAAGGAAGTCAGCCCTAAAGGACTTAGGCCATCGGTTCCAGCTGGAAGGGCAACATAAGCGAAATTCCTAGAATGGGCCATAGAGTTACAGTTACGCATTCGAGGGACAACCAAGTGGCCACGGGCCGTAGACTGAAGGGAACGACGACCAGACAGAAACTGGAGTACAATAGGCCTTGAAATCATGTGTGGTGCAAAGCCGGCAAGACAATTTCCCATGAGGGAGCAGGTTTTGAATTGGATGCGTTGGCGAATGGGGAACCAGCGAAGGGAGTCTCGGATGAAAGAAGAGACATGGGCAAACTTCGCAATGCCTCCTATGGGCCGGGAAGAAGCGTTTGGGATGGATTGAAGCTTAGATGCATTTATGGAGGATAGGCAATGTAGATCACATTCCCATAATCAATCCTAGCAGATAAGTCGTAAAAGCATGGACCAAAGTCGTGATAGCATGCACAGGTAGTGATTGGCGGATGACACGGAGTTGTTGTAAATAGTAGAAACACGAGCGGGAGACACCATTAACATGATCAGGCAGAGAGAGGACATGATCGAGAATGAATAAAAGATCGCGCAGAGAGGAAGAAAAGTGCACATTGGAGGGTGAAGGTCAAGGTAGTGGACCAGTTGAACAAAGACACATTTATTATACGTGAGTAGAACAGTCTGCCGTAGTTCCTGTTCGCTTCCGAACAACGAAAAATATGTTTTTAGAACGAGTAGTTTTATACTTCGACATTTCGCAATTATTCATGAACAAAATGGAATGTTCGTAGCACTCAATCTATCGGACAAAATGCGCATTCAGCTTAAATGAAACAAAATCAATGAAAGATTGCAAACAAGACTACACTAAAACTGTAAAAAAAATAAAACAAATGCGCAATTGCGCAATGTTAAACAATCCCGCATCACAATGTACCGTTAGAAAAGCGGTCCAGAGTTGAACGAATGACATACTATGGCCACGGCAGGTCGCGGCAGGTCATTTTACTCCCGACCTGCCTTATAACTATCTTCTCATCCTTTGGCTACGTATTCTCATTCCCTCCTGCTTCTAAACGCCACAAGCATCGCGAAACCTCATGCAATTGACCACTTTGCTGCTGATTTAACCACCCTTGCCTCAGACGTTGCAGTTGTCACTGAGAGCTGGCTGAAGCCTCAACACGATGATGCGATGTTCAACGTCCCTGGATACTCCCTGTTCCGGCGTGACAGGATCGGTCGAAAGGGTGGAGGAATTGCAATATATTGCAAAAACACTCTCCAACCCGTTCTACATGTTCCAAGTGTAACCTATGGGACAGAAATCGAGCTCCTTTGGATTTCGCTCAGAATTGATAATGAAGACTTCTATATTGGCGGTCTCTATAACCCCCCTAAGCCGTTATACAGTACCGAAACTCTACTATCTAACATTGATGACACTTTGGAAGAGATTTTAACCATGCCCTGCAATCCTACCATTCTTCTGGCTGGAGACTTTAATCGTCTCCCAACCGAACTCATTCTTCAGATGGGACTACGAGTAGCATTCGAAGGACCTACGCATGAGGGCCATGCCCTCGACCGAGTATATGCTTCGGAGCGCATTGACAACATCTGTTCTATCGTTAAATCAACTGTTAAAACTAAACACTCTGCTGTGTTCGTCGCCCCCCGCCCTGTTTGCACTGTTCCTGTCGCAGACCGCATCGTTCATGAAGTGCGTCTGCGAACGCCTGATAAAATGGCCAGTTTGCAGAACCATCTGGAAAGTCTTAACTGGGACGTTATTGGAGCCGACGTGGACATAGGAGATGCTTTTGCTCAATTCTACACACAGATCATGACGGCAGTCGACTTATTCTTTCCAGTCAGAAAGACGACTGTGAAGACACGTGATCCACCGTATATGACCCCGCATCTGAAGCTCCTCCTGCGACGGCGCAATCGACTTTTTAGGAGTGGACAACACGAGGCGGCATCAGCCCTTGCTGATCGAATTCAAAGAATAATAACGAAGACTAATGCTTCATCTTTTGATGGTCTATGCAAAGGATCAAAGAAACTATGGACTGAAGTACGGCGTCTCCGAAGTGGTTGTGCCAATAGAAATGACCAGAGATCTAATGTCAATATAAATGCAGACTCTCTTAACAAGCATTATAGTAAAATATCCACCGATGACCTTTATACTGAACCCAGGCCACGTCAAACGGCTGCCCCTTTCGAAATTGATTTTATAGATGAATACCATGTCTTCACTATGTTAACAAATATCCGTGGATCTTCTGTGGGCCCGGATGGTGTCCCATCCTGGTTCTTCAGCAGCATGGCTCACCTGTTGGCTGCTCCCATCACAACCCTTTTTAGAAATTCTTTGTTACATTCATATGTTCCTCCACAGTGGAAGTTAAGTTGTATTACACCAATCCCCAAATTGGCATGCCCAAGAATGGAATCGGATTACCGCCCCATCTCCATTACTTCCATCCTTTGTAGAATTCTTGAAAAAATCGTTACCCGTATATATATGTATCCGGTAATCACCAACACAGACACTAATGACAAATTTGATGATCAGTATGCCTTTAGACCTACGGGCTCAACGGCTGCTGCTTTGATGGCTGTATCTAACCACATCCTTGAAACCTTATGCTATGAACCCTATGTACGTTTGGTCTCATTGGATTTTTCCAAAGCCTTTGACACTGTCAGACATTCATATCTAGCCGAACAACTTGCTTCTCTCCCAATTCCTGATCACATTTTTAATTGGATTTTGAATTTACTTCATAATCGAAGTCATTGCACTAGGTTTAACGGTGTAATATCTTCTCTGGCACGAATTAATGCAAGTATTATTCAAGGTTCCGGTTTGGGCCCGATGGATTTCGTAGTTGCAATCTCTGACTTAAAACCAGTTAATAAATGCAATCGCATTTTTAAATATGCAGATGATTGCTATCTCGCTGTCCCTGCATCAAGTATCACTACAACTGAGATTGAGCTTCAGCATATTAGTGTATGGGCACAGAGTTGCAACCTCAAGCTAAACTCAAGCAAATCCTGTGAGATAATTTTTACGCGTCCCCGGGGTACCATCGGTATGTTCCCCCCTCCTCTAAAAGGTATCGCAAGAGTGCAAACCCTAAATATTCTTGGTGTTGAGCTTACAGCGAAATTTGGGTTCTCCAGTCACATTAAACGTCTGACCATAAAAGCAAGGCAGTCCTTTTATGCACTTCGGATCCTGAGGTCGCACGGGCTCTCGGGGGACAGTTTATTTGATGTAGTTCGTGCCACTACGGTTGGTATGATGCTGTATTGCTCGCCTGTGTGGTGGGGCTTTGCGAGAGTGCAGGAACGGGAGGCCCTTGAGGGAATTATCCGAAGGTTGGTACGCCAGGGGTACTTACCTCCATCTTCTCCCTCATTTGAGACTCTCTGCAGCAATGCGGATACTAGACTCTTTGCCTGTATTCTGCACAATCCTTGTCATGTATTGCATAAATTGTTGCCGCCGATCAAGCAATCGCACTACTCCCTGCGACCACGGTCCCATAACCGTGAGCTTCCCATGTTTGACAACCTGTCTCAGAAATGCTTCCTTGCCCGGATGCTATACAAATAAACTATGTTTTCCCTAGATCTGGCTATTTAAGCCCTTCATTTCCTCCTATGACTAGCTCTAGCTCTTCTTCCTCTGTACAATAAAGCCTCTCATTCAATTTTATGGTTGTATATATAAATTTTTGTTTATTTGTTTGAATGTATTAATCTTACTATGTACAGTGCTGTGCGTTTGCTAGTGCTTCTCAATAAAGGAAATACTTACTTACTTACTTTATGACCTGCCTAATATTCTTTGGAATTTTTAATATCTTCTTTACATTTCAAACATCAACATCTTCAAAAATTTGTGGAAATAAATGTAATAGTGTGTCGTCGATTACTTCGCGAAACTAACATTATTCAGTTGTTTACGAATTGCATCAATCTATACATTAGCAAATAAATAAATAATAACAATGAGGGGCGGCAACATTGAAGATTTCTTCGGAAATAAATCTTGCGGAAAACGCATTAAGCAGAATGATAATGACTGTTTATGACGACGTAGGTGTAGTTCTGAACGATAATAACGCTAGCGAATTGCAGGATGTAAACGATGTTTCTGTAAATGTTGAAAACGTGGGTCTTGCGACTCGTGCGTCTTATTCGCATAGGCCTACATAATGTTCATGATGTTCTGAGTAGCTGATCAGTAGGCCTATATACTTCCAAATCTAGTAAAGTAACTACAGTTTAACGTTTAAATGATGAATTCTTTTTAAATTTATTTGAATATGCTACAACAACTCGGCTATAAGCGTTCAAGGCAAGCTTATAGAATCGAGGGCTGAAGTATATAGTGCGTATGCGTAAGTTTCATGGACGTATTTGGGGGTTGTTTTCGGGTTCAAACCCCAAATAAGTTTCCAGAAAATTTTTTATATGCTTTTACATGCGAAATACAAACAAACAACTTTGGCGACAATCTTCAATGGAACCCCCAAAAATCTTAAAACCCCTCCGAAATTTGTTCGTGGCTACACCCATGAGATAACTGGCGTTGTTATTGTTTTTTTAGGGTCAGGTTAGGCGTCGAGAGGGGCAGAGCCGTTTTAAGGAGTTTGGGGGCCCTAGGCACAACTCCTAACCTTAAACGTAACCCGATTTCCGCCTCAATCTCTCAGTCTCAGATATATTGCATTAATGCACTGCATGTGCACATGTGGCATTTTGTTAAATTTATTGACATAGGCCTAGTAATAAACTGCTAACACAGCTATCACCAACGGCGTCCGCAGGAATTTTATAGGGGGGAGTTTTAAGGGGCAAATTTTGAATTCTTGGCACTGCAGGGGACTAACAAGGGTGCCGAGAGCAACCTATCACGTCACACTCAGTGCTCGCTCCAGCGATTTGGCGCGGATCCCAACAGCTCCCAGCGCTTCTGGAGGCATTTGACATGATATGCAGCCTGTCTTAACGTTCTGGGATCCGTTTTCAGCTATATCTGAACGTTTATTTCAAACACACAAAACTTTTAAAAGTTTCAATGTTTTTACATATTTTAATTTTTCAGGTTTATCTTGACTAGTTTGGATAAAAAATATAGGCCTAACAGTGGAAAAAAATCATAGCCATTCATTGTTAAAAACTACGATGATAATTTTTTTTCTAAATATTTGCAAAATCCAGGGGCAAATGCTCAATTGCCCCCCTCCAGACGCCCATGACTAGCACAGCAATCGTTGTACTACAAGTGTGAAATATAAATTTAGTTTAACATACGTTAGGGCCTACTGCCTAGGCCTACAGTTCTTATTGTTAAAAATTGCAAATTGGTGATAACTGACAATCACAATCTGCATAATAGAAAGGGTAGAAACTATTAAAATAACTTAACGTTAATATGTTGGATGTGGAAGTGAAGTGACAACAAAAGCAGTTTTAGATTTCGTAATGTTAAGTTTTCCAAGTTCACTACCGAGAACCGACATGAAGACATCTAGCCTACTATCTGTGTGAGAAATTTGATTACGCTTTGTTATAATTTTAAATTTTAAACAATTTAGAAAATGACTATGTTATAGAGATTTCATATTAAAACTTAAAATTAACTTACCAAGAACTAAAAAATTTTCATAACGTAATTAGCGTTGTAGAAAGCAGACGAATGAAAGCTATAAATATACAGATACAGTGCGCCATGCTTTAAACTTATTGATTTATTTCAGTCTATAACTTCTTTTGCGCTCTGCGCAGACTGCGCTTATTACCAATAGGCCTAATTATATTTAACTAAAAAAGTTTGAAACACGTATGTTTAAAGATGTGTTATTGATATAACTTTGCAGAATTGCTGAAACTCATAATATTGTTGAGAAATATTATCATATTGTTATTACATGGTCGCGATGTAGTTTTGTTTTTGGGTCGCCGCGGGGCCCCCTGTAGCGCGGGGCCCTAGGCACGTGCCTCGCGTGCCTAGGCCTTAAAACGGCACTGGAGAGGGGCGGTTATGGTCAGGGTTAACGTTAGTGTCGTCATTAGAAAACCTGGTAGCCTACCGTCCGGCGTTCGCGCCGAATTTCCAAAGTTACTGCATAATCGCTCAGCCCACGATACTATAGGTTTGCCGCTTTCAATAATAATTTTCTTCGTTATATATATATGGTTATATTCCATAGAGCAATGTTTACCTTGTCTATTTTTTCTTTTTTTCTTTGTCCGAAGAACCTTCCACAAGACGAAGGCGACTAGGCCTACGCATATTGCAGCAACAACAGTTCCAACTATTATAAAAGCTATGATTGTCATCGCCTGTAACTCAAAGCACAGCATTCCAAACTGCATCTTTACTATGAAAATTTTGATATGATAGAACAACGTTGCAAGTCTCAGTAACCAAAGTCATCCTTCTGAATTTCATACTTAAATACTACATCCTTCCCAAATACATGCGTAGGCTACCAACTATCATAATGCTGCAATGGTTGCGTGCAGTTTCTTGTAAGGCAGCTCTGTGAAATTTTATTGGCGACGGGCCTAACCTGCAAACTTGGATGGCCATGCATACCTAAACAGTGCCAGATTAACTATGGCGCAACTGGCGCACTTGCGCCAGGCCTTCTTTCGGGGTAAAATTTAAAAAAAAAAACATTGAGAAATCCGATTATCCGATCGAATTTGTTTATATAAGTCACAGTCCGGCTTATTTAAAATGTTGGCAATCCTCCGAAGTCCGGTCCCAAATTATTTCGCATGGCTTATCACATACATATGCTTCTCCAATGCTTACTTACTCACCCTTATGTAGAATGACGTCATTATTGAGGCCTTTGACACCGTTATATATAAGAGGTCGTTGATTGACACTATCGTCAACTATACAACTATTTTCGTAAGGAATGCTATCAGTGGTTGCTGCAAACCAATCATATGCTGGGAGGGTTCGATGGAAACGGTCAGTCAGTTTTCGTCGAGATGGATGAGTTATTTTTTCCACCGAAAACACCAGCGTGGCCAGCGACGCGTTGGTAAGTGGGTTGTCGGCTTGGTCGAGCGTGGTAGCGGACGATGCTGGATGGAGGTTGTTGACCGTCGAGACGCACCAACACTGGAGCGCAGTATCAGTAATCATGTGCTGCCAGGGACAACAGTCATCACAGACGCTTGGCGAGGCTATCAGAATGTCTCGCAGCTTAACAACGGGGTATATGATCACGCATTCGTTGTGCACGCTCGTGAGTTTGTTGATTCAGTACACCGAGATATTCACACAGAAACGATTGAAGGACTGGATGCAAGCAAAACGTAAACTCTGGTATCAGAGTGGTACACGTTGTGGTCTCTTTCCCAGCGACTTGGCTGCCTTTCAATGGCGCAACAGTCACAAACGGAACGTTTTCGGCAGTTATTTGCAAATTACAATATTTAGTAGTCGATAAACGGTTTGTAAAGTGACGGTGAGAAAAATGCTGTGAAATAATTTGGGACCGGACTTCGGAGGATTGCCAAAATGTTTAATTTCTAAAACAAGCATTGCATATAAAATTTGGTGGCATTATAAAAACAGGCCTTCTACAGTACTACTACTATAATGATGACGTACTAATTAATTGTGTACTGTAATGATGACGTATGACGTAATCAATTTATGCGCGGATCGACCCCATCACCAAATAAAATATAGATATGCGTATGGTACAGACGACACAGTGTATGTTCCATGTAATATTATTATCTACTATTTAGTGTTTATGTAGTATTGTAGCTGCTTATTTCTTTTTTTAATTTTAATTTTAAACAAATAAAATAAGTAGGCCTAAAGAAAATGAAGAAATTTGAGTCCGGTTGGCAGAAACGTCAAAGAAAACGCGAACTTGAAGAGGTAGGCAAACAGCAACGTGGTAGTATCGATACATTTCTGGCAGTAAAAACACGAGAAGTGCCGCAATTTATAGATGGTGTCGACTCAGCGTCAGAAGCTGGATGCAGTTCAGGCTTAGGCCGCTCAGCAGCTCTTTTTTAAAACAACTTCCATCGACAGAAACAGGTACAGCAGTTACTCCACAAAAGATCCTGAATATAATGTACCGCTATAATCTGAAAGACGGCTTTCCAAATGTTTGTATTGCACTACGTATTTACTTAACTTTGCCTGTAAGTAACTGCAGTGGAGAAAGATCATTCAGTCATTTAAAAATCATCTTTGAGGTCAACAATGGGCCAGGACAGATTGGCAAATTTAACTCTTTTCAACATTGTGTCGGAAATCTTGAGATATCTTGACTTTCAAGATATCATTGATTCTTTCTCTACTTTAAAAGCGCGAAGGAAAGACTTTTAAACTCGACGAACATTTTTGAACAGTTGAACTGTAACAAGTAAAATTAAAAATCTCCTATGATCCTATCACAGCTTTATTTTGTGTTCATAAATTATTAAAGTATGTTTTTCTATATAATTAATTTTTTCCCCATTTTTTTGATAATTTGATTGGATAGAGGGCCTACTTTAGTTTTGTTGCATTGTTTGCGCCAGGCCTCTAAAAATTTAATCCGGCACTGTACCTAAACGTGATTTCTTCTGGGAGTTTGGGGTTCCAAAACGGTCACTACTGAAACCTGTCGATGATTGTTACGGGGACCGCATAGAATTTATTATACTCTAACACTTGTCAATTTCTCACTCATCGGTTGTGGCTCTTAAATTGGAATGCGACTTTGGAATTTCAAGTTGCTTAGAAATGACCATAGATTGAGGCCTTGTGCATTACGATAATGGCAGTATAGAAGTTTTCAAATTGAACCATTGATTTACATGCCCTGTTCCGCTCAAATTAACCAGTTTTATTTAGGCTGAAATGCTAGGTAACTCAACTTTAGCGTTTTTGGAGACCCCAAACTCGCAGCAGAAATACAATAATACTCGTAATGAAATCAAAAGAGGAGCATGTCCCTTGTCCAACGCGTGGACGCCAATAATGACAATTGCATCAAAAATATCCTACAGTTTCACGAATAAATGCCACTGATAAGTCTTACTGAAAGAGTCTTAACCTCAATGCTGAGATTGGTCAGTGATAGACCATAAAATATTATATGATGATCAACTAAATGGTCTTACCTTGATGCAATGCATTGTCGGTTACATTAACCGCCATAGCTGTAAAGATACAATTCATATTTCGGATAGGACAGTTAACCTCACAGATAAAACGTCCTGGTCTTTTCAACTCTATGACCGGATCATGAGATTCTGTTCTGTTGATAATTCCGTTGTCAAAATTCCACGAATAAGTACATGACTGACTATTAGAGTTGACAGAACAATTAACTTTA